>JAUMTR010000019.1:19489062-19515259 GCA_032270685.1 Microctenopoma stevenorrisi | reverse complement strand
TTCTTTGTCTTGACGAGTTAGGCCTTTTCAGGGATCCTTGTTGTAGTATCTCCACGTCTACGAGAATTTAAATGGTAATTGCTGGTGTCTTCTCCTTGTAAGTCGTTTTGGATAAAAGCGTCTGCCAAGTAAAGTAAAGTAAAGAAAAGAAGTCAAGGTAGATGTTTTTTAGAATGGAAGTAACGATCCCTTTTCAAAAATGTAAGGAGAAGAAAGTACAGATATTTCTCTTGAAATGTAGGGAGTAAATGTAAAAAGTCGCCAGAAAAATAAATACTCAAGTAAAGTACAGATACCAAAAAAATATACTTAATTACAGTAACAAAGTAAATGTACTTAGTTAGTAAATGTATTTTGTTACTTGACACATCTGGGAGTATAACTATTCATGAAATTTACTCTCACTGTTGGAATCATTTCTGGGAATCTCAAAAAAGGTTTCTCTAATAGCAACTGGACTTGTAGGTTCCTTGATGACGTTTCGCCCTTCTATCCAGAGGGCTTTCTCAAGTCTTGAGACTTGAGGAAGCCCTCTGGACTTGTAGGTTTCTTGAGTCTCAAGAAACCTACAAGTCCAGTTGCTATTGGAGAAACCTTTTTTGAGATAACCATGACCTGAATGACTGAGAACCTTCACAGAAACATTTCTGGGAACAACTTTTTGTTGACAGGCTCAGCATTATCTTATTTTCATGTTCACACACTTAATGTGGTCGCGTGTGTTATAGTACGGACTTCATATTGTATCTTCAAAATTTAGTATACATGTCAATTTTGCATGTCTTATTCAGTAATACTGTGTAAAATGTCATGACACTTACAGCATACAGTCACCAAAGCAGCTGTTTAAAGAGTTAGTACTTTTAAAAATGGGACACAAGCGCATATTCACAGCAGATTTTATGATATTTTACTGCTAAAACAACATTTTTCAACGATATCTGTTTAAATTCTAGAGTTTAATAAAACAATATATTGTCATTATGTTATAAATCCATTGCAATTATTTAGTTTTATAGAAAACAGCCCTTTATTAATACATGGTCATATCGGAATATGCTCGTTTAGTTTAGTGCGCTCCCATATATAACAAATCTCTTTTTAGCTTTTCGTTAGACACCTATGCGGATAAAAAAGTCTTTACCTTTAAAATGAAATGCTTCGTGCACCTCAGCAGGTGAGCACAGGTTGCACTACTTCCTGTTCGAGCTGAATGTCATTATCATTATGTCATTATGCAAGACAGCAGCAGGTCAGGAAGTCCACTCACCTGCTCTCTGCTCAGACATTAGGTTTCTGTCACGGTTCGCCCCGGTCTGCCCCGCCTCCCGGTGTGTTTGTAGTTTATTCTGTTTTTTTTGTCAGTCACGTCCCCGGTCTCTGGCTCTGTTTCCCCCCCCGCTCTGTCACTCACTTGTACACACCCAGCTCCCTCGTTCGCTCACATCATTACCCGCAGCTGTTTTCTATCACCCACTCACCTGATCACTCCCACTCCCGATCCCTCACCTGTTAACACTTTCTGGTCATTAGCGTCCCTTTATTCCCCCCTCGTCTCACTATGACCCACTACTACTCACTGGTTGTCAGTGGAAACCGCTTCAGTGTTGACGTGTTTAATATTAATTAATTGCATTTTTGTCGACTCTGCAGTTGTGATTGTGATCTGAGACCTTGTGAAGACGGGACTTTTAGCCTCATTTCGTCCGGAGACCTAAGAGTACGTGCAGGAGTGGAACTAATGATGGAGCAGATCCATTGAGAGCCCTGTAGGTAAGCATCAAGGATTTAAACACGACACGAGCAGCTACTGGGAGCCATTGAGAGGTGAGAAGAGGTCTGCAAAAAAAAAAAATACTGCAGTTTAGTTGCATATAAACAGATTTTTTACTCGCCCCAAGATGACAAAGGAATCAAAATCACACCATGAGTACGCTGTTAATTGGTAACGCCCGGGTACTGTTTGGGAAAATGCCTCTCTTGCATTAAACAGTGGTGTATAACAGTGTTGCAAAGATACACTCCAAAAAGCGTTTTGCTGCCCACCTACAGCAATGATCTAATGTTTTGGAAATCCTACAGAAATTCTTTGGAAATCGCTCAAGCTTGCCGTTTGCAATGTAGCCAGACAACATCGCAGAGCTGAAGCTGTTCTGTTAGAAGAACTGGGCTAGCATATGTCCGAGCTGATGTGCAGGGCTGATAAACAAGTACCAGAAATAACTGCAGTTGTTGCAACAGAGAAGGTCACACCAGTTACCGCACGTTCAGGTTCACATACCTCTGCAGATTGGACCTGAACAAGTATAACCTTTTGTCTCAGGGTTTATGTTATGCATACATTAGAATGCTTGGTGCCAACGGGACTGTAAAGCTTTTCTCAGGATGAAGGAGATTTTTAAAGATCGTATCTTCTCCTAAACATACATAGACATGTTTTAATGCCAGCTGATTTCAATCAGTCTCTCATACCTCTGAAATGTCTTCTTGGTTCATGCAGATTCTATTTTAAGCTCCTAAAATGTTCCAATTCAAACTATTTGTCTCAAAGAAGTCGTACATTTCACCCGTCTCTCCTTCAACTGAGAACATGCAGTCAAACAGCTCACTGTTAAAACGCTAACATTCACTAAAATGACACTACCTAATTAATTATCAAGTCAGCTAATAGTTAACAGCATTAACGACAACATAACGCATCTCATTGGCCACTTTCACTTGTAGGAAGGTTATTAAACCCAAAAAATTCAGCAACATAATCCTCTATCAACACAGCATCTGTCAATTCTCTCTCTCTCTCACATGAAGCACGCCGTGTCGCTGACAATGAGAGACTGACCAAATGGTAAGAGACGAACATTGATTCCTCTATCAGACATATTGCTTAAATATGTCATAAAGCTTCAGAAAAGAGAAAACATTTTTACTTAACAGTCATTTTTTAAGGCCACTGGAAAATAACTTGCACATTGCAAAACTTTACTTTACTTTGCTTGGCAGACGCTTTTTATCCAAAGCGACTTACAAGGAGCTAGCGCTGCGTGTCTGGCTCAGGGACACACCTGGTAGGGGATGGATTAGGAGTCAGACGGGATTCGAACCTGCGACCTCCTACTTTCCAGTCTGACGCTTAACCCATTGAGCTACCAGGCCTTTGTTCTTGTTTTGAGCTACAAAACAACAAAGATAAAGACTAACACACACTCATCGGGTGGCTGTGATCTGCATGATTGAAAGGCAATCTGTTCTCCGACTGGTTCAATCAGTGAGGAGCTCGTTCTCCACGCAGGGACACAACATTCCTCTGTGAAGAAAGCAAAAATGAACAAATATAAAACGGAAAAACATCATGTGAAGTCCAATACATCAAAACGTCACCCCCAGGGACAATCATACACTATTTCATCATTTTCTGTGGCTCAATATACAGAAAGGTATATCGATTCTACTTACAGTTTGAAATACAAACTTTTGTTTACTATAGTTCATATTATATATATATATAATATGCTCCCACGGAGCAGGATAATTACATTTTGTAAAAAACGTTCAGAATTTGATTTTCAGTGTAAATGTTAAACATTTGTATGAATGTATCAAGACGAAAAGACACACAGGGAAGATGACTGGATTGTCACATGCTCTTCTTTTTTTTTAAAAGTTTTATTTGGCAGTTTTCTGCCAACTCATGCTTTGTGTTTTGTAATGAAGTGATGGAAAATGTGGACTTATTTGGATCTTTCTGATTCTGGTGGTAGTTTTGTGTAGGGCCCAACTGTGTCTGGTTGCTATAGAAATGGGAATGTTCAAACACAGCAACAGCTACGCTGCTATCAGCTGTTAGGCCTGAAATCCATCAGAAGCTAAGGGGGCAGAGGTGCTGAGACCCACTCACACCCACAAACTCTCCGCTATAACATGGACGACTCATCGGGGCCAATCATACCACCTGCGGTGCGTGAAGGAATGCTACGGCAGGTTCACTACTTCTCGATCACTCACACCTCCACCTCTTATCTATCTCATTAAGCAACTGGACTTGACAAGAAACCAAACAAGTCCAGTGCTTTAAATAAAACCTTTTTGAGATAACCATGTGCTGGATGACTGAGAACCTTCACAGATATCCATTCTCCATTGCTCCCAGCAAGCTGAGGTGACTTGCCGAAATTCAGTGCAGAATTTAACTTAACTTGCAGGAAGTTATCAAAGTCTTTAAATGGAGAGAATGCGTGAATGTTGTATTTTGTTTGGGGATGCTCAAAATAATTAATCAACACATCAACACACTGTATTACGGAGCACCACATCCACCACTTACAGGAATATGTATATTTTGTACCACAAATTCTCCTTGAGTAAGCCATTCATCTATCACCAGCTCCTGTGTTCCCACTTTTCACCACAGGACATAACATTAGCGTTTTGTATTTAGCAGACGTTATGTTGTACTTTTGTTAATTTTGTTTTCCAGCTTTACCTGCCTGTCGTTTCAGGCTCACCTTTACTCTCAGTCCAGAGTGGAGCTTCATTCAGCATTAACCTGTTTATAACTGAATGTTCTCGCTTGCCTTCCTAATGGCAAACAGCTGTGAGGACAGCTAATGAAAATGTGACAGGAGGATCTGGTCTAATGTGACCATGCCTGCATGGAAGCACGTACACTGATGCACATGCACACAGACCCGAGGCTGCAGGTCTGGATGCCTGGATAATAAATGGTACAGGACCACAGTGATTCATCTCAGCATAGTGTGTCTGTTTTCTGTTACTGCTAGAGCCTTGGGACATATTTTGACATTTAAGAAGTGGCAATGCCTTCATATCAGATGTGAAGGGATACTCATTTAAGGATTGGTACAGAATAACGGTCAAATAAAAAGCCCTTTGTAGCAGTAACTCTATGACTCTACTCATTTCTTTCTGATTCAGACCTTCTGCAGTAAACTCTATGGACCAGCTTCTCCCACGCCAGCTCAAAGGGGGTTCAAATAAGTGATGGGTTATGAAAACCTACAAACACCTGTGACTGCAGCTGGATGACAAATTGAACTTGCCTGCCAACAAGGATGCTCTGTGCAAACGAGGACAAGGCCTGCTCCACTGAGAGGCTAGGGAGATCATTCTTCCCCCCACAACGTGTGACTCTTCATGTCCACCAGGGGGGTGGGGGGTGTTAATGTTAACCCCCCACTCAGTACTGTTACACAGTAATTTTTACTGCACTGTGTTTTTATTATGCTCATTTTCATTCATCTGCATGCTGCTGCTGGTGCATGTGAATGGAAAAGGAAAAATGCTGCATTTTTTTCTTTTTCACAATACCAATACTTTAGGGTACTTTTTCTCGATACTTTGCCCCTTTAAAGAAAAATCACATGATTGCTCAGTCTTTAATAATAACTTCATGAATAACTTCATCTTTATTTGTATAGTATAAATCATAGCAAATGTCATCTCAAAGCACTTTACATGGCAGGTAAAGAGCTTGCAAAATATAAGCATAGACAGAAAACACCCAACAGTCCCATTTGGGTAAGCATCTGTTGGGGTTAGTGGAAAGGGAGAGAGAGAGAGAGACAGAAGGACAAAACACAACTAGGGAGAGAGGAGACACAATGTTAACTTGCAATGATGGAACTGTCATTTTTAGTTCTAACTTAAGTCGGGACACTTTCCATATGGAAGGAGGATTACATATACACAAATGATTGGTTTACTCTCCATTAACTTATTTCTTTAGAAAAGGATTGATCAAAACACGATCAATTTGAATTTTAGGAAATGACAGGTTGTTAAAAAGCCATGAAGTAAGGTTGGCACTGATTGAATGGTAAATGGTTGCTTTGTATAGCAGTAAAGCAGTTTTAAATAGTTTATCTACTGATTAATGAGGAACATGTTTTTATGTGGTATTTCTTGTCATAGTGTTTAGATTTGTTTTCTTGTAAGTTTATCTTATTAGTTACATAAAATAGGAATTGTATCTTTTTTTCTTAGCCCACAGGACCTTTGGCTTTTTGGTTTAGGTTCTGTTTAGTTTAATTTCTTCTAAAGAATAAATAACCATGCAAAGTTTTAAACCAATGCTAATAACCAGTTTAACACAGCTCATTTATGAACAGTCAGGTGACATGAGCCATGAGTGAGCCTCTAATGGTCTGAACCAAAGCGATTATATGGTCAGTTGAATTACTCAGTAACTACATACAGACAAATAACCACAGCAAAAGAAAATAAAGATGCTTTGGGGAACATAAAGTGCATTCTTGGTAAAGCGTATTCATTTTCCCTGTTTAAAACAAAGGGAGGATTTTCACCTCAGATCACAGAAATAACTCTTCATTCTAACTAATGAGGAGTTATGACTAGTGACGCTGTGGTTTACCAAATAGACCAGAACCTCAGGTTCATTTGTCATCCGTTAGTCGTCTCATTGTGTCACTGGATGAACATTCATTTGCTGAGGTAATCTATGAAACCCAAATGACATACTCTACGCTAGCTGAGGTCCACATTAAGAAAAGTGGAGAGCAAACCTACAGAAGCGTTAAACCATTCTTACTTCACATAGTTTTGTCACTTTTTTCATGTTTGTTTCTTTCCATGGCACACTGTGGGGTGTTTTGCTTCTATAGAGACGACTATTCTACCCAATATGAAAACTGTATAGAACAGTCAGCATTCCTGTTGTAAATGCGGGTGGAAACCTGCCTCCTGTGATTAGCTGATGAGAAGCAGGTGAGAAGGGATAAAATAAAACTTTCCCTTTTAAACATGAAAACAGCAACATAGGCATGTGCTATAAAACAGATGTACACAGGTCTACATGCTCAAGATTTATTGAGGTTGAAGTTAAATAAACACATGCAATGTTACTTTGACTCTATGGCGGGAGCAGTTATGTTTAGTGGTAGTTGATGAGATTGTGATATGTAGGTCAACAGCAGTGCAAACACACCGTCAGAGGGTACCAGGTTCACTTGTGCTCCATGCCATCTGGTTTGGGTTAATATGGCGAGACGAACACAAACACATCTCAAGCAGGTCTCAAATGATGCAGCTTTTTATGCTACTTAAAGGAAATTCAAACTACCCTGCCACAGCCTTACACAGACAAAGGTCCAAACAGAAGCTCATGAAAAAAAGCACCAAAAACAACCTGGATAATGGGTAATTCTAGCTTGACTTTGCTTTTTCTTCTGCATTTTGTTTTAGCTTTTAGTTAAGGTTGAATGTTTGATCCTAAACGCACATATTTGTATGTATGCTGTATTTATCTTCTTTCAAAGTGAAATATGCTGTAGCACTCAGCCAGTTGGCCTCAGGTGGCACATGCTATTAACCCACTAATTTCTCCTGACTGGACTGTTGACTCAGTGCAAGTGGGAGCACCTGGGTCCAAAGCGTCTGAGCAGTTAGAAAAGCTGTCACTTAATTTCCCTTGGGGAGACACTGCTCATGCTTTGCAATTGCCTTCCACCTCTGCTCACCACTCACCTACAACACTGACCTCACTGATCGGTTGTCATGTCTCATTTTCTATTTGCATGTCATTTGCACGTTGCAAGTAAAAAGTTAATTCACTTATATCCTTTATATCGGCCCCATTAGTTGCCATGGCGTACAGCATAAGCCGCTCGTGACACAGTTTACAGGTTTATAAATGACTTGCCTTTTGCAGCTTGGAGAATAAAAGCAATAAAGATACTTTATACTGCATCATTTGTGACGCAGTATAAAGTAACCCAACAATCGGGCGTACGGATTAGTTACGTAACAAAGGGGAAATTATACCAAATAAACACATTAATAAATAACCTTTTTGTTTTATTATATCTTTGCACACAAAGCAGCATATGGTGAGCGAAGGGAACACTTGTGGATATAGAAGCAGGTAAAACCATGTTGTTCAGGGAGTGGGGAAGTACCTGCTCTGCTGCTGGGCTGTTGGTCTCCCTCCACAGATGCAGCCTGATGATCCCACTTTGGATAAGGCACATGTAAAAATGCTGTATTTGTCTTCATTTTATTAGCTGTTATCATTGCTTGTCTAACTAAACTAAATCCTAACTCGATGTCCTCTGTTTGGGACAGGCAGATTGTCTTGCTGAGCAAAGCTTGCAACGCAGAGACTCCCAGTCACCCATGTTTTTCACAGGCCTTTGTTTCCCCCTCTCTGCCTCAAGTTGAACATCACCTTTTTGGCATTTTCCAGTTACTCTCTGAGGACCGGTGAAACGGTGTTTACTCATGTTACCTCATCCCAAGCTGTTCCCACTTCATCAAGTCGAGGAGGAGGCTTTTTGTCGGTGTTAAATATTTGTCCATGTCAGCCTTGCACTTGCTGCGCCAACACATGTTTGCTCAGTGGAAAACAGGTCCTGTAAAAAAGTGGTTAAGTGAAATACTTTTGTGACATCCGATTAAACTGTAGCTCGCTGAACTGGCAAAGTATTTGATGTTGATTAGATGTGTTATTTACCTCTTTCGTATTGACTCCCACCATCACTCGCACAAACGCTCAGCACTCTGACCAATTTCAAAAAGCAAACAAGTGCCTGGGAAGTGTTTTTTGTGCCAGTCACCTAACAGCTGTGCTCTCAGATCAAAGCATGTGTGTTCCCTGATGTAACAAACTATGTCACTTGAGGGCAGCGTGAGTCTGATGAGCCTTTGAAACCTTTACTTATACAACTCAACATTTTGTGTGGTGTGAGGATCAGTTTGCAGCTCAGACCTTGACCATCTTGGGGGCAGACAGTGGACAGAAACCCGCAGAAATCACTGGGGGAATTACTGAATGTTCGGTTATTTTACCACACATGAAAAAGTGTATTAAAAGCTCAGAAGCTATGAGAACTGTTTACCATGATACTGTCAGCATCATTTTGGAGCACTGCTCTTTAATAAGGAGCTAAGTGAGCAATTAGCATCCTGTATGCTCTCTGATTCCGCAGCACCCACTCCCTCTGCCTCTAATGACACTTGAGCAAACATAAACAGCACTGTATATAGTTTTATGGTCTCAATCCATCAAAAGGCTATTTTAGACTACAGCGGGTTGAAATCGGCCTTTCCCAAGTCTAGATGGCAACATGCTGTATGACCTCCTGCATAGGTTTTTCTGTCACAGGTTGAACCTGAAACCTGAAAGAGACCACGTCATTATACAGGTTTCCTGAAGTCTGATAAATGGTTTGACTTCAGATTTGACAACATCTCCGTTAGGCCCCCTTGAAGCTGACAGGACACACAAAACTAATCAGTCTGTAAAATGTGTAAAAAAAGGCTAATACTAAATCCTGTCAATGAGAAATTCTTTGTCCTCTGGCACATGTGCAGCAAAATTAGCTCACGAATCATGTGAAATAAAACTTCTCCATCTTGTTGATGGAGTTTGTTGGTATTTATCTGCACAAATCTCTTTGTCAGGAAGTGTCACTAACTTCCCTTGGGAACCAGACACATCTGACCTTTTCTGTCTTTATCCAGGAACTGTTGCCGTAACGAATGGGTCAGTGCAAGCCTCTGACAGTGTTTGTGCTGGCACCAAGTTCCTCAGCTACATCTGTTCGTGTTCATTCATCACTGAATAGTTTCAGTGAAGTTCATCTTCACAAGCTTTGTTCTTGTAATTCTAACTGTAATTTACAGCAAAAAGGACTGATTTCCACACCGGATATTTACTTTGAGAGTTTCAGAGTGAAGCCGTGACACTTGTTTTCATTACCTTTCGTTTACTGGGTTAGGGTACTAACCCTAACCCTAGCCAAGAATGTCAGAGACTGGGAAAAGATACGGAAAACTGTGACAATGACAATAAAGATTTATCTTGTTTGAGCAATAACAGGAGTAATTCCCCAAACATGCTTGGACTAGCTGTGTTAGCAATGTTGTTGTTGTAAATATGTAGTTATGAACTGAAGAAAAATAGAATCAGTTAAACGTTTCCTCACAGTACACACAGTATATGAACAGGTATCTAATGAAGAAAAACAAAGTGACAACTGATGGTCAGAACTTTCCTCCTTTATAACAAGAAAAAGACTGGAGAGAGTCCTAGCCAGCACTGCATTTAAAGAATCACTGATTCCACTGTTGTACTTCCAAGAATAGCTTAGACACAGTTGCGTGTAAATAGTGAATATTTACACATAAAAATAAATACATCTTCAGAAATCGTATGCATATATATTTTTATGTGGATGACTCCAAAACATACATGCAAGGCTACATTGAGTAATGCATAATCAGCATGTCTGAGCCCTCATTGATTTTTCATCATTTTTACTTACATGACACTTCAGGTTAAGACGCCAGACTGGCCGATCTGGGTCACAGCAAACCCTTGTCAATAAAGTCATCGTCCGTTTGGGTTTTAGCTAGTAAGTCATTCCAATGAATCCTAAAAATCTACGCATCAGTTTACTCTTGGTTCTCTTGAGCCGCCACATTTATTTAGTTATATTCAGTTGATGTTTGTACGTTTGAGAACAATGAGGACTTATAACATGCTCAATGTCTGGATAATGTTTTACAGAGGTTAACACATATTTATGCTTTAGTTTAATAGAAAAAGATAATAAAGAGTAAGTATAAATCACACACTGCAATACATTCAACTAAACGTGCATGTTTAAGACTTTAACCCTCGTCTTGTGTTCACTTTCTGTTACTATCTCTGATGTTAACGGGTTGGTTTCGACCCTAACACAAGAGGAGGGTTAAGACATTGCACACCAACACCAAATCCACCATCATGTCAGTCTGTCTCGGGTGAGTAATACAGTCGGTATAGTAGCTGAAAATGTAATGTGTTCATGTGGTAAGTAACATAAAAAAGTGCATTAGACATTAGATTTAGCAAATGTCTATCTGACTGATTGCAATGCTGCTGTGTTCTTAAATCTTGATATACATTGATTATGGATTTTAAATATGTGGTTTACTGATAGTGATAGTGCTGGAAGCCCACAAATCCAATTGTTTCCCATTGTTGTTTTCCTGGTTTATTATCACTAAAAGCAGGCCTGGGCCTTTTTTGTGACTCACCATGCACATGGGAAAAAAACCTTCTCTAAATGAATTCACTCGCTCTGTTCACTTCTGTTTCTGAGATTCCCTCCTACTCAGTTTTCCCATCTTAGCAACTTGCAGTTTAGTGGTAGCCAAGGAGCTTGACCACTGAGCCAACTAGCCAGCACTGTTCTCACAGGATGCATTGCAACCAAAACAGGGAGTATGGTGAACCTCTGTGAATGAGTGAAGGGACAAAAAGTTGTTAGTGAGTTATGATTAGTCATATATTGATAGAGAAACAGTAGTATAATAATCTGTAACTGTTCTTGCGTTAAACCAATAAAGGAATTTAAAACAGCCAGTTCCCTAAATGTCATGGTTTTCTACTGTAGACGGAAAATGTTATAGGTCAGGCACCCAAGATCAAACAAAACTACAAATGCTTTTCTCAATTTTGATTGAGCTCTGGGCAGAGCTTGGATTGCTTTCAGCATCATGGCTGCTTAAAGAACCAATATGTGGTCACCTAGATTAAGAATAAGGTTAAATATTAATAGGACTCTGATAAAATGTTAGGAGACATTGAGGGGTTGCTGCCCTACCTCAGACTGTCTCTATGCTGGAGATATAAAAAGCTGTGCTGTGATGCTGTTTTCCAGAAATGTGACTACAACATATGTAGGAGCTACTTCAGCAGGAGCGCGCAGCACAAAGTTAATTTAAATTTAAATTTAGATTGTTTTGCAACTAGTAGTGCTTAAAATGAAGACAGCAGGTAATTAAATTAAGATGGCAAGAGCTCGACAACAGCTTGACACAAAGTGTAAGTCAGGGTTTTCAGTGATAATCTCATAAACATATACAGCACTGCATACATGCATCTAAAAGCTGAAAAGACTGAAGAGATTGACTTGCACATTCTTCATAGGAACATACTGACATCTGCATTATATGGACCTTGACTCTATGTGTACATTTGAGTGTGTGCCTTCCTTTACTTCTGGCTTTGTGAGGCTGCGGGTTTCTAAGGATGTCTTTGACCGGTGACAAGCACTGACTTCATTAAATGCAAAAACGCGTGTTTGTGTGTTTGCCGGGGGGTAGGGCTATTTCAAAAGGCAGTATTTCTGTTTAGCTAAATTTAAAACGAAATGTATTTCTTTCTTCAAACTCAATTTTTCACTGTGTTTGACAAAATAATAATTTACTAACAAATATTTAAAGAAAAATAATAAAGAAAAATATGATTCCTGAAATTTTTCAAGTCTGCTAACTGCACTTTGAAACTTCCCCACCCCCCACCTTGACCCCTCAGACTCCTGCTTTGGCTCAGTTGACCAGGAGCTCCTGGTACTGATCAGACCGCAGGAACCGGCCAAAGGAGTCTTTCTCCATCAGGGCAAAGATCCTCTTCTGGGGCAGGTCAAAGGTTGTGAGGGAGATATCCACCAGGTTTCTGAGGGTCACATCCTTGGTGAAGTGGTCAATGTTCACCTGTGGAGGGACAGACACAGGACCAGGTGTTAGGAAGAGAACGGTTCTGATGCTCAGTTGAGGAAATCTGTTGAGATTGATGGGTTGGCAAAAGAAGACTCGGGGAGATAAAGCGCAACTTGATGACTCAACTATCATTTTTCTATTTTAGGCAAGGTGCTCACGCCATTTCTTATGTTTGTTCTAAATGAAACACAAACAGAAACTACTTTACGTCAGAAGAATATACCTAAAAAAAGAACCCAACAGAGACCAAATGTTTAAAACACTGGAAAACAATTTGACTTTTTTTCTTTTCTGTCTGAGAGAAGTGCGGCACCTGGCCCTGTGCCAGTTTTACTTCCGTGTGGATCAGACAACTTTGTTGTTTTTCTTACTTCTTGGACAGAGCCTGTTCGTCCTGTTTCCACGCTTTGTGCTAGCTAAGCTCAAAGGCGGTATTTCCCACTCAAAAACAAACTGTCATAAGCAGAGACATCAGAGAAGAGCAGAAGAGACAAGATTCCTCCTGGAAATGTCATGGAGTCGACGCCAAGTCATTAACCCCAAGTTGCTGCTGCTTTCCGTAACGTGCTAAGCATGTGTGTTTATTTTACCTGTGTTTGTTCTCATGCATGTTCTGTTCACTAACGTGCAGAGTCTCACATTCTGCCCATGTTTCCTCTCTACACATTGGGACACTGTCACGCCTTCATGCCAGTTTGCACACCATTTAACAGACATGCTCTTTTTGTTTTAAACACACCATTAGGTGTTCACGGGTAAATGTTTCATCAAATGAGAATATGAAATAAAATCAGACAAATTGAATGTAAAAACAAAAAGACATAACAGGAGCCCCTTACCTCTCTGGGTCCCTCAGACTGGATGAAGTCCTCGTAGATCTTCTTGGCCTTGGCGGCCATCTTTGCAGGGTTCTTGGTCTTCTTGAAGTCCTCGCAGGCCATCCAGAACTCGATGTTCTCATCGCTGAACTCAGACTGCAGGAAGCTACGGAAAGCGGCCAGACCATCTACGAAAACAAGTCAAAGGGTGTTTAGTGAAGATAGAATATTGATAATGTCCTCACACATGCGTTTCATTAAGCACTCACAATTCTCAGGAAAGTTTTGATACTTTACTGTTTTCATCCTTTGTGTTCTGTGATGATCCACAGCATGACAAATTCCACCATAATCATTATACCATCTGTGTTCCTCCCCAAATGAATAGCTTTCATTCTGGTAAAACTGCTCTGATTACAAAACATGTGTTCACTGAATTTAACGTGAGTTCAAACCTACACATTTCTTCACTGCTTAGGTAAAACTGGAATGTGTAAACTAGACAGCATCAATTTATATTATAAATAATGAACATGTGTGGGACAGAGGCTTTGCATTTTTAACTTTCAGTTCCTGAGAACTGTGCTCACAAGAAGGTGGATGTTTTGTATAGCAAGAATGGAGAAAATCTTTTTTTACTTTTAGAAATGTGTTTTTCACAAAAACAAATGAAATTCATTTTATTGGGATGCATACATAAACAAAGTAGTTGTAGTAGTTATCCCAAAATAAGATTTGAAAAAGCAACTACTCATTTCTGCAAAGGCCATTGTAATTTAACACAATGCCAGCAACAAGTGCCATTGTCTGAACAAGCATATGCTGCAGATGATAAGCTTTCAGCTCTGGCCTCGGGCTTTTATCTGCAATCTAAATGGCTAGTTTGGTTCAAAAAGCACTTAGTTGCAATCAAGCTTCAGCTTTTTTTTTTTTTAAGACTGTGGGTACAAGGAGCCACAAACAGAAAAGCACACTCACACGGACACTGATTGCAAATGGTTTTGTATTAGAGCTGTTCCATCCAGCAGTGAATGCATAGTACTTATGTGACTTTCAAGTGCAAACGAATATGTTTCAATTGTATAAACTGCGTCCAACAGGTTGAAAATTCAAAGACTATGCAGACAAGTTGAAAATTAGAAAAATTTTTCTGTGTGCTTTCTGTCATGACAGTCACCATATGTTGTGTGTTTCCCGTTGCATAATATACATTGAATTATGCAACTCTATGCAACAGGCAATAGGTCAGCAAGAATCCACTGGGATTATTAATGAGAAAGAAGCCATGAAGAATAATGTTAACATGAAAGCCAATGTAATTTGTCTTTAATTTATTGTTTTTCATGTACTTGTTTTCTGTCTGTACTGTCCTAGAGAAGCTACAAACCACCAGAAGAAAATTTCTTGTATCTGCAACGTACTTGGCGAATAAAGCTGATTCTGATAGCAGCACAGCAGTACGTAATAAATCACAGCCGCCTCTCTCAGGTTGTTACTATAGCTCAATGGCTCAGCGCAGACACACACATGCAAACACCAGGACAAACAGTCACCGCTCTGCCTTAGACGGTAATGAAGAAGCCACTTTTAAAGGTCTCCTGCCACGCACCGAGCTCTGTAACATCAGCCGGGCTGTAACATCTGTTTTGATGCTCAGGGGCACCTTAAGTGACTTATTAGCAGGAGAGTTTACACGTACCGCTAAATACCATTAACCGTTAGAGTTAATCATCAGTCTTGCTGGCTCTGAGGCTTTCAGGGCACTTTGTGAGCTAAACAGTTCTGTTTTTGTGTGCAAGCAATGCTTAGGTTTATCTCAGTCTCCAGCTTTAGCTACCATGTGTACATAATGTACCAGTGTTATGTAACTGTTTTTCATCAGCAAAGATATTTTATGGGAAGAATAATAACATTACCGCTATCTAACTGGATCTGTGTGCCGTGGTCTTATTTCAGAATGAATTATATATCTGAAGATGTACGAGGCGAATACAGTCACGGAGGACAACAAGCTAAACATACAGTTCTGCACATTAGAGTGTTTAAAATCTATCACTGCATGGGAACACGCAAATGTGAGTCAGTATTCTGTCTGTACGCCTGTGCTGTGTGGTCATCGTCATCTTCATCACCCAAAATGATAAACACTGTGGTCACGAGGGTATCTAAGACGACGACTTGCAGGCTGCAGTGTGTTCATGGATACCAAACGTGGCCCGTTGTGTGTCAGCTGTCAAGATGAATGAAGAGCACAGCTTTGGGACGAAAGAAATAAGGATCCTCTTTGTGAGTGTGGCTGTGATGATGTTAATGTTGACACACGAACAACTGATAATCACTGTGTGACGTGAAAAACGTTACTTCTGCCATTTCATTGAGGAAAGAGACAAGCTTTTGTGGATAGTGTGATTTTTGAGTCGCGTCACCTCAAAAGGCGAAAAGAAGTGTTGAATGAAGGCACAGAAATAAAGTGTGAGAGAGACAAGGTGAGATGCACCTACAGCTGTTGTTCAGGACCCGGTCCAGACTCTCGCGCCACTGAGCAGCCTCCCCAGGAGCAGGCCTGCAAAAGAACAAACAGGACACACAGTCACACACACACAGAGCTGACCCTTTGAATCCTTTAAAGGAAGCATGAAGGACAGAACGGTTGTTCGTCATTTACTGTGCAGACTTCTAGATATGATCTCAGGCGGCAGCTTATTGAGACCTGCTGATTTGGCAAGATTAGGCCATTTCCCAGGTTAACAGAGCTGCAAATTGATTTATGTGCAAAATACCACATAAATCAAGCTAACAGACATATGGCATATGGTATATGGCAGCCAATCGTGCCATATACCCTGCACCCATACACACTCATTCTATTCTGATAGTATAAACATCTAGTTATGAGGTTTGATAGATTGAACAAATGTCTTCAGGTTTTACTCCAGAGCAGAGATGCGGCAGTAATAGAATAAAGTACATTCACTGTCCTTCACCACATCTGCAGTGTGGCTGAATTAGTGTGGAAACATTTATCTTTTATTAATCTAAATCACGGGAGGTTTCTGTTTGACCAGCTGAATCCTTTCAAGGACGTCCTTCAAGCTCTCAGAGTATAAAATCGCGTCCGAGTCTTTTCATTGCAGTGGCTAATGTCTAACTCTGACATCTGTACTCAGTCAGTGTCAGCGGAGCTTTGTGCGCTTTGATGTCCACGCCTGGTACCTGGTACCTGCTCGCAGCTCTGATCTGCCACTCCACTGTCTTTTGTCTGCTTGCTACTAACAGACACGTCACAGACAGAAACACTCACTTCTGCAGCTTCTCCGGCTTCTTCTCAGTCTTCTCAGGGTAGGGGATGATGAGGTCGATGGCATTTTCCGGCTTTTGCAGTAAAACTCCCAATTTGGACTTGATCTCCTTAGCCCTGGACCACAGAAAACAGAGGGGGAAGATGACAAAGTCTTTGTTTCGCCTCTTGTATTCATGATATTTATCTAAATCTTTTGTTCCTTCTCTGTTCAACATGACTTTAATTTCCCACTAGTTTAAACCACCCAGATGACATTTAAACGTTCTCCTGTTTTTCCTCAACTCAGCAAAGTGTCTCTGCCCTCAGGTTGAGTGAAAGAGAAAGACCATGTTACATTTCTTAGACTCAGAGATACAACCAAAGCCTGAAACATCCCACTAACACAAAGAAAAGATGAAACCTGAGGCCAATACAGAAAAAAATGAAAATAATCTGACAAATAAAGAATACAGAAGTGTGTCTGTTCAAAGTTTCCAGCAAAGATACACACTGTTAAAACACGGCATGTTAAACACAGGTCTCACCTTTCAATGCAGGTTTGGGGTAAAGCTGCTAATCCTTTACACATTGTCCAGCGCTTTCTGGTCGCAGTACGTAAGAAAGAGTTGAGTTTTGCTGTTCGGGCACTCTGTGTCTCAGAGCCTCTTGTGCTTTCTGACTCTCACTCTCAGCACATGGGGAGCTTTATACAGACACCCTTTGGGCTTTGGGCCAGCAGCTTATCCAATCAGACTGGGAAGTGTACAACACGGGAGGCTCAGGATCCTGGCTGAGGAAGGGCGGGATTTCACATGTGAATGGATGTTTGCTTTGAAGTTTCAATCAACCAGCTCATTCAGGAATAGAGTGCAGGATGCAGACTCCAGCTTTAGACTGAGAGTTCACCTACTGGAAATTTGATATTAGGCACCATTTATCACACTATTCAAATCTTTATTTAATATGTATATAACACTTTTTCCCAGTTTCACTGTGCGTTTATACATGCAGTTTATATGGATTGGATTAATAAATAATAACAAAATAAGTTTCTGCTACTCTTAGGAAACTTCTGTTTTTCTACAAAGTTACTATTCTTTTAACAAAAGAAGGTCAACTTCTAAAATAACAGGACAGGGATTTAAATCAGGACATGTGCTCGATACAATAGACTGTATGTTGTGGTGAGGCTTGTTTTCTATATCATGTTACAGCACATTCTTCAAAGTAAAATGCTGTGTATATAATTATGAAACGAGCTCTAACAGATGTTTTGACAGGAGGAACGTGAAAGACAGGCCAACAAAAGTGAAGAAATTCAGAGGACTAGTCTGAGACTCTCTGGGCTCTGCCCAGCCTCCCTGCTGTTTTAATAAATGTATTTCTATCATGACCGGCAGCGCTGATCAGCTGATAATGTTCACAATGATGTTACTGACATGTTTTTCTTTCAGGAAAAAGCATTTTGCTCTCGAAGCCTCAGCTTTCGGTACGTTGCTTTATGCTATACGTCACACTGAATGGTCACAATTTAATCATACAGATGATTATGTTTGTTTCTGCAGTATTTCCCCATATTCCAGCACAGTCGTGATCAATACTGTAGCAAACGGTTTCTTTCACACACAATAGCAATTTAAAGGGCTTCATGAAGTGATCAATGTTGTAAGATCAGTGCAGTGTATGCTCATCATTATGCTTTTACAGAACATTTACCTTGAAGCAAGCATGAGCTGTAATTACAAGGTTGCTTGAAGGCTATTGGGATTTATAGATTTAGAATAGTCAGACGTGGAAGAAGAAGATAACTCTGAGGTGTCTGAAGTCTGAAGTGATTTTTTAGTCTTGTTATTCTGAACTGCACACTCAGTTTGTTGCATGCTGTAGTGACAGTGAGGTAGAGAGCTGGTAGATCTCACAGGAGGCGCTCTTTGAAACTCAGAACGACTCATTTAAACCCGCTGTGCTGAATGTGCTGAATGTGGAGGGGGACTTTTTGTTTTACACGCACGCTAAAGCACGTGAGCTAAATGTTGTACTGATGCATGGTACGTGACGCTTAATCAAGAAAAACAAGCAGCGCAGAGAGGTGTTATTACTTCTCATTAGGGTTGCTCAGCCACAGTCTTGTGTTCACTCCATTGCTTGGCAGCCCCATTTGGTGGAATAACTATCAAGCACAGCCAAAACAAAGATAAAAGTGAGAAACAGCCCGTTTCTATAGTGACCACTTGTGTCTGTAGCCGATGTTATTAGAAAAGGAAATAAAGTAAAATACAATCTGTCCGGCTCGGTGTGAGAAAAGCACAATCAACCACATTCATCTTTATGTCTCTGTGTTCAGTGTCTGCCAGCTCCGGCACAGTTTAAGGCTGTTCTGAGTCAGTCATGTGTCAGTGGTGGATTATTGGGCTGCAGATCTGCCACTGACTGTAGGCAAAGAGAGATGTCAGAGATGTGCACTGACCTGCTGCAGAGAGGAGGAGGAGGGAAGAGCAGCAATCTGTGATGCAGTGTGTGCTCTGAGAGCTGTGAATTTCTTTTTCCCACATTCCAACTACCATGTTGTTGCTGGTTGAGACATCACGTTTCATACGTTGCCCGTGACCTCGTGATGTTTAATGGGATTGCATATTTATTTAAACACAAAGAGCAGGAGGGATTGAAACATTGAAAGTATACAAAAGCCACGTCTGATCATTTTCTGTAAGCGTTGGAACTCCACCCATCCTGCCCCCTTCATATTAGCTAATCAAACCTTTACATTGTTATCAATTTAAGGTTGAATGATAGTCACTGTAAGAAATCAAAATGTCCAGGCCTGATTCCAGACACTTGGGTGTGTTCAGAGGTTTTCACATTAGTTTAATGTTTTTTCCTCCTTAGCCTTTAGAGAAAACCCAATTCTACTCTGTTAACCACAGCTTTTGTTGCTTAAACCTTTGGGAATGAGGATGCAAATCCTGTTAGCCAGACTCAAACGCATCCTGTGCTTTTGTTTGTCCACCAGTCACTGCTCAGGATTTACACGTGGTAACAAAACACAACACTGCACGTAGTACAAACATTGCCAAACTACAATGATGATGCATAATACTGTTGCAAAATAGGAATTTTAAAAACATTTTAATGATCAATTGAAGGATAACGACGCATTGAGACCATTGAGCAACCTCATCTGGACTCCATTTACAGACCACTGTACCAGAACGGGTAAAAATGCAGGTCGTGTAACTAAGTGAGCCTGAGTGATCACTTTCTTTTACAAAGATGAGTTTTTTTAATACTTACATCTCATATCTCATAGACATCTATCATCTATCTCCTTGATTTGTTTTTGTATGTACCAGTCTTGTATTTCACCTATTGAATTTAGGAGAAATGTAATACACAGTTACACTTACATCCCCCAAATGAATATATTCTTATTTATTTTTTATCAATAGATATATTCCATTATAACAGAGACATAACTCGCTGTCTTTGTTGACATGTATTTTCATTAAATCTGGCCACACCATGAACTTCCAAGCACAGGCAAGTCAGTTGAGGTAAATAAGGTGAGTATAAGATTTGAATCAAGTCTTCAAAATAAAACTCCACAATAAGAGCTGAGTCTCCTACCGTATAATACAAAAATACAGTATGTCTACAGCCATCCGGACAGCAAAGTGAACTTTACTAACTGAAACAATGATCAAATGCATTCAAGCACTAATAAGACCCGGTGGACTCTACAATCTGAAAAACGACACGCTCTGACACCCAGTTAACAGCTCCAGCATCCTAAGAACAGGACAAAGCAGTAAAGATAATATGCCTAATGGATAAATTTAAAGATATTATTAAAAACATTAAACTATACTACTGTATACCTAGGGACAAGCTGTGTATCATAGAGTGTTATACTAAATAGTTTGTCACTCATAGATAAATTGTGCTTTCACTGCTGAGAAAAATATCAACCCTCAAACCCCAGTAGTAATGACCCCATAAAGTGGAGGTAATAACACGAGATAATAAGGTCCTGTCTGCGAAACAGGAGCATTTATCAAAACTGAGTGACAGTTCAGGCTACACTGGTGCGAGTGATTGAGGGAGCTGCTTACTTATTTCAGTCCTAATTTAGAGCATGTGAATGTTTCCTGCAGCAGTCGTCAGTAGAGATCAATACGTCACTGGCAGGTGAGGAAAATGAACTACTGAAGTAAGATAACTTAAAAGTACCTGTGACTACGTGCACAGGCTTGTACTGAATCCAAATTTTATTTGTCACATACATCGTTATACAGTGTACAATAGGCAGTGAAATGTGTTCTTCTGCATTTAACCCATTCCCCCTTGGGGGAAGCAGTAAGCAGCCACAGGAGGCGCTCGGAGAGCTAGCGCTGGTTGTCTCACTCAGGGACGCACCTGGTATGGGGGTTGGCCTGGGTAACTCAGCTGGGAATCGAACCCAGGATTCCTGCTTTCCAGCCCTCTGACCTAACCACTCTGCTACTCTGCTTACAGAATTTAAAACCGGCCTCTGGAAAATGGAGATCGACCTCAGCAACACGAAAGCCCACATTTACGTGCATTGATTTTTCTATATTTTGATTTCATATGTGGTGAAGAAAAGGAGGGAGGACCCGACACCTGGAGACCTGCTTTGTTTGTGTTTATTCATGGTACAGCTCCAGAGTCAACAAGGAAACAAAGCTTCATAGGAGGTTGGCTTTTCATTACACAATTTTCTGGAAGCCAGAAGTTCAGGAAGGGATAGTCCTTTGAGTTGTTGTGTACTCAGGCCCATGGCAAAAGCTGTACTGCTGTTCAAATAAACCGGCAACAGTTGGCATCCAGGTGCTTTGTTTTACTGTGCTGACAGACGCTCACCGCTCAATTTAAAAAGCATCTGAAAGCTCAGCCAACACACTTTCCAAACGGTCAATGAGCAGCACAATAAAGATGCACAGTAGCATCAGACAGTAGATACTGTAATGACCTCGTCAATCAGACAAATACATTTGTTTTATTTATCCTTTGTCTTCAGTAGAAACGAAACCTGAACAGAGCCTCTCCACGCAATGGAAGCACAGAACGTTTCCAACAGCTGTTTGGACATCCAAAGCCATGGCAGATGTTATGCAGACAGTGAGCAGAATACACATATATGGAATTCTGACCGTTGGATTTCATCACCTGGGACTTTTATTGGAGCGTCTCCTTAAACCCAGACAAGGAGTCCTTATCACCCCAGTTTCTAAACAGAAGATCACTTACAGCCACATGTTTCTGTTCAGCTGTCGTCATTTTTACATTTCGTTGATGTTTTTTAGCGCAGAAAACAATCTCACTGCTGGTTTCCAGATGCTTTCCCACCAGACAGTAAAGTGAGTGTAACTTTGACCTGACTTCAGCCAGTGCTGATCCTCGGAGTCTGATCTTTTGGGTTGTGTTTTGACTCCTGTTGTCAGATTATAGAGATTGGAAAACAGGTCCCCTGACATTTCACTAACTTCCCGCTCATTGAAGGTCTACAATAGGAGCTCAGAGAAAAACACTGCCCAGGGTGCTCCGAGGGGGAACGAGTGCGCCAGTGTGAATTGGAGGAAAATCACTGTGATGTCAGCAGGTCAGCAGCTCTCTGGTAAATACAGAATATTGTTGGCATTTCCTTTGCTGGATCCTGGGTTTCCTACATTCTGAGAGCACCTGATGCTCCAGGCTAGAAGGCTTGCTCTTCTTTATAGGCTCCTATTGATGCTAAATCTTGCTGTGAGCTGCAATGAACGGCTTGTTTCTGTGCAGACTTGTGACGGTTACCTAGCTTAGGTGGCACTCAACATTTGTATTATCAATTAGCAAAGGACGCGGGGTAAATGGGATTGTGGTGGCGTACAAGATATTTAAACATGAATTCTAATTGTGGCTTTTCAATTTATCTGAATTCATGCGAGCTTAATTTATATAGCGCCAATTCACAAAATAAGTCATCTCAAGGCACTTTACAGACCTTATACATTATATAAATATATACAGAAAAATGTAGAATTCCAACAGTCCCCCTTGTGGAGAGGAAAAACTCCCCTTTGTGGCCTATAAGCTGATAACATCTGGTCTAAGGCTGTGCATGCTCAGTTAGTATTTGGCAAAGATCCTTAATCGAGACATCAACACAGGAGAGAAACATATATTCATTCTTTTTAGTGTAGTCAGTGAGAAAACAGAGGCTATAAAGATGCTCATCAAAAACAACACTGAGGTCTTGTTAATGTTATCAATACACAGGAAATGACATAACCATCTTACGTGCTGAGCTAACTGTGGTACTAGACATGTGCTATGAGGACAGAGACAGAGAGCAGTGGGTCACAGTGGGTATTGGGCTCAGATCCAGGTCGTTTCTCTCACTCTTGCTAAAAAGTGGCCATGCTGAACCTCAGGCTAGAGACAGTGTGATTAGGGAGGTGTCCAGTTTCTCAGAGCTCGTACCACAGGCCCACGAGAGGAAATTAAATCGCTTTTCCCACAGCACCATTAATTGTTTTCATTTAGCTATTTATTTGCAAAGTCTTTTCGGGTGAACCTGGTGCTTGACAGTGGGGGCGGAGATGGATTAGCCTATTACAGAATTGTGGCCCGGACAGTAAAGAGGGGAAAAGAATCTGAGCATAAATAAAATAATGATGTATTCGTTATCATTCCCGTCTTAGAGAAATAAATTTCACTCTTAGTTTAGAGACAAAATGAATTTTCCACTGGAGAGCGTTAGATGTTAACAACGGATCTACTGCTGAGCTGCTTTTTATGGAACAGATTACACTGGCTAAAACATCCTAAAACATGACATGCAGTGTCATCGTGAGGCCAGTACTCCTTCTGCATTCAGATCTTTACAGTTTGGTCTCACTCCAGACGTTTTTGTCCGATCTAGATTACAGCAACACAAAAGAAATGCACGAGAAGCACTGTGTTGGTTCCACATTCACATCAGATCAGATAAAGTGCTTTAGAACAACAGTGATTATCACAAGCCATTTCACTGAGTTCTGTAGCTTAAGTGTGTTTGGATTTCATGGATCTGGACACGAATCTGCCCAAACAGCCTTAACATCGGCAAGATGTCAACAAGCCAAGTCAAATATGACCAAGCATGTGGGAAACGGCAACATGGTGGTGAACACGCCGCTGGTTTGGCTTTGCGTGCAGTATGTGAACAAAGGCGTGTTTGGTCACATGACGGGAAGCCTGTTGTCCACGGATCTCATGTATGTCACGTTGGACATATTGAGGAGGGCCTAATGCACTGAAGAGCACAAGAGGGGGTCTGATCTGATGGCTGTCCCAGCTCTTTGAATTATGTTATGTAGTTGTGCTACACACCATTACCCAGATAGCACCGGCATGTGGCCCGAATCCGGCTTAGATGTGGCACATCTGGCTGACTGCTGAAACAAAATATTGTGGGCCATATCTGGCCCGTTTGTGTAAGCTGATTCAGGATGACAAGTGGTGTGTGTTATGTGGGCCCACTCTGGCTGAGTTCAGGGTGCAGCTCATCTTCTGTATTTTCCTTGTTTAACAGTAACAGGAAATTAGGACTCTTAGTGACTCTTAGTGATGAAAGTGCTTTGAAAAAATGCCTTATTCATGTGCTTTGTGCAGATTGAAAATATATATAACCAGTAAACCATAATAACATTACTGTCTATGGACTCACTGCTTTTAACGGTTGTAGTTACGTAGATGGAATTGCGTTCCACTGGGTCGTACACCACACAGCCAGAGGTGGGTGGGGGGGACCAGTTGAGCACGGCTTCCCAGGGCGCGGTTGTTGCACGCTGACTACGCACAGTTCATCCCCAGAGTGGGACGAGTCTGGGGACGGTCAGCAACTCAACTGGTTCCCACCTCTGAAGGTGTGGAGTAGGTCCAGGGATTGCATCTAAGGGAGACCCATGTCTCTATTTATAACCTCTGGTCCCTGCATCGGAGCCTTGCTTCAGACCATGATGGCGGGAGAGGAGCTCACAGGACTTGAACCGCTGTGACTGCACCAAACAACACAATGTGATGGACTTAACACATCAAAACATTAATGAAAACCTAAAACATTGATGCAGGGACTGTTCTTTAGTACTTCTATATTTTCACACACACAAATCTTCACTAACATAAATATTAGCACACCTGATTGTGTATGTTTCTATTAATGAGTTTTTGAAATTAGAGGTATTTAAAAATGCATTGAATGATTTTTAATCAAAAGCATATTTTGCTAAAAAAAACTTATCTGCATTGTTGATGTTTGTTGTTTAATTGAGGAAACATTGATGTAACAGCAGCTGACAAATGTTACCAAAGGTAATTAAGATTATCGTCAGTACCTTACATCTGTAAGAAATTCAGGACAGCTGAGATTAAGTTACCCAGTTCAGGATCGTCATGCCAACCCAGAAGTGAGTCGTAAGGTGTGACTTCTTCAACATGCTGTATATACTATGACCAGGCAAGAAGACTAATATTTATTCAACAAAACTTTACCTTGCAATTAAACTGTATTCGGATCCCACCGAACACTTTAGCACTAATAGATTGGCTGAACATTGTATCTTATATTTATTGCTTGCTTGTAATGAGACGTGATCTCAGGTTTTAAATTATGACAAATAACAAAATCAATCTCAATAACCATGAATGACACACAACTGCGGGCGCCAGCACTGTACATTAGCATTTGGCAAAAATCATTTATCCACATTGGATGGAGATTCTAGGGATGTTGGGCTAACATCACGTTTTCCCATCAGTGGATCTAAGAGGTTTAATCTCAACAGTCAGTACAGAATATACATGGAGAAACTTTGAAGGTGCCTGCCACCTTGCGATGTTGAACCTCAAAGCTGTCTTGCCAATCAGAAAGCAGGATTTACTGAACAGAGTCAGTTTGATGTATATTATGTGTGATAGAATACCATGTCTCTCCTATGATCTCATACTGTGTTGTTTTTAGCAATAAGCATTGCCATGGCAACTGATAATGCTATGAAAACTACAAAACCCCTGTTCCAAGACAGTGGATCACAGACAGCACAAAAACTTACAAATAAAGTAATATATTGTTTCTTTAAATGTTAAAGCAACCTGTAGGATTTCTAAAGTATTTACATAAATTAAGTAGGTACAGAAATTAATTTGGATTCAGTTGTGTCTCTGAATTTTGAATCTGTCCATCAGAAAACCACACATCATTTTACAATACAGTGTCAGAATATGAATTATTTTCATTAGGACATGTTGTATATTTCATCAGACTGGGATGCACCCAAACACTGCAGACAGCCCCCTTAAAATAGGTGGTCTCCACAGGAAATGTTTAGCTAACACAGGCGTCTCCTGTTGACAAATTTAACGAACTGAAATAGGACCAAGAGCTATGAATTGTGTGATTAACTGTATCCACTGATCCACTGTACACAGCGTTAGTGGAGCACCGCTTTCCCCTCCTGAGACGTTTGATGGTTTGCCAGAATCTCCTCGGTGCCGATCGAAAGTCTTTTTCCATGGCCTCCCCGAACTCCTCCCATACCCG
>JAUMTR010000019.1:19474492-19488962 GCA_032270685.1 Microctenopoma stevenorrisi | reverse complement strand
AACCGCTGTTCGGCGCATACGCGCAGACAACGGTCAGAGTCCTCCCCGCAACCCGAAGGCGCAGGGAAGCAACCCTCCCGTCCAGCGGGGAGAACCCCAACGTACAGGCACCTAGCCTGGGGGACAAGAGCAAGGCCACCCCTGCCCGGCGCCTCTCACCCACAGCAACTCCAGAGTGAAACAAAGTCCAACCTCTCTCGAGAGGAACAGTTCCAGAGCCCAGACTGTGTGTAGAGGTGAGCCGGACTATATCTAGTCGGTATCTCTCAACTTCCCGCACCAGCTCAGGCTCCTTCCCCAACAGAGAGGTGACATTCCATGTCCAGAGAGCCAGTTTCAGCAACCGAGGGTCGGAACGCCAGTGCTCCCGTCCTCGGCCACCACCCATTGCTCTGTGCACCCGACCCCTCTGGCCCCTCTTGCAGGTGGTGGCCCCACAAGAAAGCGGAACCGCGTCGCTTTTTCGGGCTGGGCCCGACTAGACCCCGCGGTCCATGGTCCAGCCACCAAGCGCTCGCCGACGAGCTCCCACCCCGGGCCTGGCTCCAGGGTGGGGCCCCGGGTACCCTTTCCTGGGCGAGGGAAACGCTGCTCCTTGATATTTGTCTTCCATTAGGGTCGTTGTTGATACAGTTGTATCTAATGTAAAACTTATACGCCTAGATGGAGTCTGATCATCTTCAGCAACCTTTTTTCTTGAGTTTTATAGAACATCACATGAATGTAATGAATGGAGAATCAAGTATTTGATCTCAAGTTTAAAGTACCTGTAACTGTGCAATGAACCTTTGCTTTCTGGTATAAGGAGGTTGGAAAAGATCGAAATGACACGTATATACAGTAAGTTGGATTGTAGATTTCACTTTCCAGAGCCTTTGCTGTGGGAATTTATCTCTTGTACGCTCATACGACATCTAACAGAAATATTCTATGTCTCACTGAACTACATACAAAATAATGTAATATAATGCTTAGGTTTGAGTCATATTGTAAGAAGGAAAGTGAAAGTCCCAGCAACGTCCAGTACATGTCTCCTTTTTCCAGACATGAGCCTGATCCTTCAAGGACTGAGGATGTGAACCCCGAGGAACTCAGAGTCACTAGATAGCACATTTCTCTCTTTTGCACTAGGGACCCGCACTAGGAGGTTTCCCACGCTTGGAGTGTAATGTGCCGCTGCTGTTCCCTCCTCTGGTCGTTCTGTCCTCGCCCACTCATCCAATATGTTGATCACAAATCCTGTCCCCTTTTAATTCCTTACCTCCTTCATGTCTGCACTGTCAGAATGACAGAGAAAAGCACTGAAAATGCATCTTTGCACAGTAGTCGTGGAAGTCGGGCCAGTGGGGGAGAGAAATCTCCCGCGAGGTCCAGGCCACAGTGAGGTGCGTCTGTGTTGGGGTACATGCACAGCACTAACAATAGTGATTTTTATGCTCATGTTGTGAAACTATACATATTATTATATATAGCGTGTTCCTGCTACAGCCTGTTGCTGCCCCCTGGTGCTTTAAAACAAAACTGCAGCCTGGCTTGGGCTTGGTTTGGGATTAAAAATGTGTTGCTGTAGTCACTACAGCTTCGATTCCAGTTCCTGTGGAGTTTGCTGGTTCTCCCCGTGACAGCGTGGGTTCTCAACTCCCACCATCCAAAGCCATGACTGTAATTGTCCGTAGGTGTGAACCTGAGTGTGCATGGTTGTTGAGAGTCCTGCGGTTGAGAAAATAGATGGATGGATAAATCCATGTATAATTATGTTTCTTATACTTTGATAAACTTTGTCTGTTTTGCTTTTAGTGCTCTGGTACATGTGGTGCACTGCAGTAAACATAAATGGAGTGTATTTATGATGCACGATGTCTGCTTTAGCCATCTGATGACTTATTACAATGTAATAACGTAGTAGTGACTGCTTCACCCCCCACCCATCCTACACAATAGGATTCATCAGAGGCAAACATTTAACATCATCACTTCTTCTTTCTTCTCTCTTCAGGGGTTGCCACAGTGGATCGTTTGCCTCCATAAAACTTGATTCTTAATGTGCCTCCCCTTTGCTTCAGGGGCAGCATCCACTTAAGCTGATTTGGACTGACATGGAATAACCTGTCAACGAGCTAAGTGAATGCTTCCACAGTCTTCGAGTGCATCACTAAAGTGCCCTCAGGTTGACATTGAGGACAGGTTAATGTGGCACCAATGAAATGCTGGTGTTGTTTAAGTACTGTGATTTCACTCCAGTGTGAAACATTTGAATAAGGCAGATGGTCCACTGTGCTGACTCCTAAAGGGCAGCTGAAGGAAACCTACTTCGGTTTCAACAACATCTTATCATTTATTTGACCTTCTGTACCCAGCTGAGTTGATAGTTCTTTAGCCTATTCCTCTGTTTTTAGCCCTGTTTCCTATCGCCCTGGGATATGGGCCAGACACTACAGTCAGACCACTACTCCAGTATTTATGCTGGTTAGCGTCTTAATTTAAGTGTTTAAATAATTTCAGGAAAAGCTAGTAATTAATTTGTCAGTCTGATTAGTTGGGTTGTGCTCAATACTGCCATCTAGGATCCTAGACCACACTGGCTTGAGAAGATCTAAAAAAGTTAATTTTTAAATTCAATTCAATTCATCTTTATTTGTATAGCGCAAAAAAAAGTCATTTCAGAGCACTTTACAGGTTAGGTTTAGGACCGTGCAAAAACATAAGTGTATATGTAAACAAAATAATGCAGAAAACCCAACAGTCTCATTGGAGCAAGCACTAGGCAACAGTGGAGAAGAATTGTTGAATTTATGCTCTTTGATAATCTTTGTTGCCAAAGAATAAATTTCATTTCTAAGTAGATTTTAAGTAGCAAAAGCAATTGTTACAAATAGATCCACTAGATGTCAGTGCTTCACAATCATTACACTCACTACTTGTGTGGAGAGTCCAGTCCAGCATATGAGCAATATACACAGAAATCCAGATTACACATGTACACAATTAAATATGTAAACATTTTTATTAACTAAGAAAAATAACTAACTGTGTCTGAGAAGTTTTTTTTAAAGTGCAGATCAATTCAAGTACAATATGTTTTTGTGGAAAATACAAAGGACATGTGTAAAGCTGTGAACGAAGAATAAAAAAAGAAGATGTTAAATAGTTCAGTTTTGTGGAAACATCTTCTGTAGAACATCTGGCCCTAAGGAGCAGGGCTCAGTTGAGAGTTTGCTTGGAGTACGGAGCTATTTATTCTTATAAATGTGACTAATAAGGGTACAATCATGTTATTGTCTGTAATGCCCCTTTCGATAGTGAGAGCAACTTCTGTCACTTTTTTATCTGACTTGTTAGAAAACATTAACTTAGCACTTACAGTAAGTATTTCAATTACATTTAAATATTGATTCGACTGTTAAACAGACTGGACCAAACTGGCAGAAACTGGCAGAAAGATAAAGGCTCCTTTTCTAACATTTCCTTTTCCACTGAAAACAAAAAGACCTCCAGCTGATGTTAGTTCCAATAAAAAGTCAGTTCTGTTCTGTGAAGTCTGTGGTTGGTTTGGGGTTCAGTGTTTCTGGAAAGGAAATCTGTTGAATGCCTCGAGCAGCAGTAAACTAGGGTGGTGGCAAACATCTTCGAGGGTCATATGAGTGGAAGACACTGCCAAAGTCGTCGAGGACATGATAAATGATAAAGATTGCAACACTTACAATTAACAGTTTTAATGCATTTTGAACCACAAGTGATGCTTGCAGTTACAGTATATGAGTTACTGTCCGCCGTGCGAATAATGGGGGGTATTGCGTGTCCGACTTTGTGGTCAATGGCAAACCAGTCCTACTACTTTACTTTACTTTACTTTACTTTGCTTGGCAGACGCTTTTATCCAAAGCGACTTACAAGGAGCTAGCGCTGGGTGTCTGGCTCAGGGACACACCTGGTAGGGAATGGATTAGGAGTCAGACGGGGTTCGAAACTGCAACCTTCTACATGCCAGTCTGACGCTTAATCCATTGAGCTACCAGGCTACTAGTAGTCAACGCTTGTTTTCTTTAACACACAACCCTTCTCCAGAACAACCTTATTATCAGGGAGGTTGGTACATTGGAATTCTTCCCCTGAAGGCAAAAGCCTTCTATTCACACATCTCATGTAATGATAAAAGTTCCACCGCTCCAGTAAGTGATCTGTCTGTGATCTGTTTTTTTAGCTTTTGGTGTTTCTGGCACACATACCAATGACGGTGAGACCCCCCCCCCCACCAAATGTAGCTGTCCATTTTGTTTTACAATTAGAATATAACGTTAGAATAATAGGGCAGGTTTACACTTACTGTTACTTACTGTCCGTGCTCTTTGCACACTATGAACTCCAGCACATCTTAATGCTAATGCAAATGTTTTCTCAGCCAGTTCGTCTTTATAAATTATTCCTAAGTATAATGACCAGATGTAAAAAGGCTGCAAAACAAACCCAGTGATGTAACCCACTGGTTTTGGAACAAGGGAACTGGAAGTTAACTCATGGTCTACACATCTCTGTCAGGTGAGCAGATCAGGTGATAGCCAGGAAGGGCAAGGATTGGTTAGGACAGGATATAAACAGGAAGTCTTTTCACCTGCTCTCTGCTCAGACATTGTGTTTCTTTCCCTATGTTACGAGCTCCTGCTTTATGCAGTCACCGCATCCGAATCTCATCTCCAGTCTCCGGTACCGTGAGTACTCCCTTCATCCCTTCTCCTTGTTGGCCGGTTATTGTAACACCGATTCCTGGTGGGATCCGCTTTCAGCGCTGGGGTGTTACAAGAGCAATGCGTGTGCTTTCTAACCCGTCTGCTAACACTCTGCATTTGGGTCGATCCTGCACGCTACAAGGGCGTTCGTCAAAACACTAGTCTGTGTTACATACACGCCTGACAATCCCATCCGTACAAGTCATCACATCCTAAGCACTCGCTTCGTCAAGATTCACGTTTCAGCCTGGCACTCAAACATCCGCTCTCCTCTCAGCTCTTTGTGGTGGTTCCAATGATTGGCTTTGGACTTTTCATCTTTCCTACTGCAAATCGAATCTCGTCTAAATTTTCAGGATGCCTCTTTGACAACAGGGGGCCACACCATCATAAAACATATAAAAGCAGTGTTACAGCTGGTCATTGCTATGCTTGGATCTAGATAGAAATGTCAGGGGGTTACCATGGAGAAAGAGATGTTCACATGCATCAGTCCCATGGACCAGCTGTTGACCACCTGGCTCCGGCTCCACTCTTCACTGATGACATCTGAATATACAAAGTGGACATTTAACCACATTTTATAGTCAACCTACTGGGGAAGCCAAACCAACCCACCAAAGTAATCCTTAAGGCAATGTTTAACATTTTAATGAGAACCCCTTAGATAACCAACATTATTACTGTAATCTTTGTCATTATTACCCAACTGTAGGCTTTGGCTGCTTCTATATGAACTTTTCCTGCAGACATTGTTGAGGGATGTAGCGGCTTTTCTGTTATTTATTACCTGAAGTTGTAGACTAGTGCAAACATTTGCCAAGGTAATAATAAAGTTTTACAGTTCTTCCTATCACGTTAATGCCGTCACATCATCTGTTTGTGCTTCCTGTTTGCTAGACTTCTCTTTTTCATCCACATGATCTGGGACAAAGGCTTCCAGTAGGCAGAGACCGTTGTTGAATGAGTTAATTATGACACAAAGCAGAGCAGTTACCTTGGTGAATAACAGCTCTGCACAACAGGGGCTGCAGAACACCTCAGAACAGAGAGCAAATATTTCAGGTACTGTGAGAGAAAATAATTGCATTATTAAAATGTATTTGCACAACTATGTGCAAACTTCACTTAACCATATATTTTGTTCTACATCTGTCACTAAGGAAAATTAAATGTTGGAGGTGAGAAGTGTATTTTACGTTGTGTTCCTGTACTACAGTCATGATTTGTTCTTCAACAAAGACTACGCATTTTTGCATTTTTCATACTTTATTTTTCAAATAACTTATTTGTTTATTTCTGATATGTAAAAAAAGACAACAGTGATATAAATATTATGATATAATAAATTAAATTGCACATTGTTTTTATCTGTGTTTTAGTAAAACACATATCATAGGCAAATAAATACAAATTTATCAGCATGCCTGCTCACAAACAGTGTACAAAATTGACAGATGGACATTGTACATCACAATCACAAACGTTTGCCTAATGGCAAAGAAAAAAGTGCTTTTTCTATTTTCTGCTCTCCTGTTTGATTGTCACTCAGTCTGTTATACTTTCTCTGGCCTTGTGAGCTCCAGTCCCATCGAGTCCACTTTAAGGCATTAACCTCCAACTTTTCTGTTTCACTTTCCCCTACTCTCTTCTTTAGCGCAGAAGAGATAGTGTCTACATCAAAAGTGAATCCACCATTGCCCTCATCACAATCTATGCATCTTCTCTCCTGCACCTGCAGCGTCCGGCTTCGTAACACCAAGCATCACTTGCCTTCTTTAACCTTAAGGTGACCACTAACAATCCTTCAAAGGCTCACAGGGAGATTTCATGCCTTCTTCTCCTGCCAGGGCTGCTTGGTGATCTTGGTGCTTGGTTTGGCTTGGCTTACCAAGTCTCTGTAGGCTGGAGAGCGGAGGAAGCGAGGGTAGCAATCTTTGGCCATTAGCATGTAGATCTTGTGCTGGGCCAGGTCGAAGCAAGAAGGTGAAGGGGCAAGCATGTTGGCTTTGGTCATGTCACGCGTTTCGTGGTCAATGTTGATCTACACAAAAGAACAAAGGGACATTGCATGTTAGTAGGTATGATGACGACCTCAGAGGGGACACATCTAATATGTAAGCTATTTCTATCTGTCCGCTGCTTTCTTACCTCACGGGGAGCATCGCTGCAGATGAATTCATCGTAGATCTTCTGGGCTTTAGTAGGTAGCTTAGCATGAGACTTGGTATTCCTGTAATCCTCACAGGCGAAGTAGAACGCAATGTTCTCCTCACTGAACTCGGAGACCAGGAAGGCTGTGAAGGCACACAGTCCATCTGAGGAAGGAGAGGAAATCTGATTACCTACAGTACAGATGTCACCACAGGCTGGATGTGCATCACAGGTTTACTGGCACGGCTTTTATTTTATGTGCAAATGTGACAACATATTTACTTACATTTGCTGGAGAGGAGTTTTTCAAAGGACTCCTTCCACCTAAGACATTCCTCCAGGGTTGGCCTGAAAAGAGATTAAGCATGATTAGAGTTGATCTAGAATTTCACTCCAGCACATGTTAAAAGAAATATAAAAACATATAAAACAGCATAGGTATGCTTACTTATTTTTTCCTATTTTGCAGCAGTGTAGGTTCCAGCTTGGTTTTTGCAGAATGCTTCCCAGTCTTGCTTTCAGCTCCTTGGCCCTGTAAGGACAAGGAAATAGCATAAACATTATTGAATATTATATTTTAAAAACTACTGATTACTGACAAGCCATTACTGTGAGATAAAATTGAACTTAGCATGAATTCACAATGATCGCAAACTCTAAATGTAAGTTTAAGGCTGCCAAATTTAATGCTGTGAATGCTTACACAAACACGCACAAAGATAAGGTAGCAGTGCCGTCTTCCATATCCTGTAATCCAAATTCCCAAACATCAGCCATGTAGTTGTTTGCGTGAAGCTTAATGTACCTTTCCAAGCAGCAGGTAGGCAGGGATGCAAGTCCTTTACACATAGTAGCAAGTTGAAGCTGGCGAGAGTGGATGTTCACTTGGATGGTGCTTAAATATCCGTTTAGCAGAGCTCAGTAGGAATATTCTGTGTCTGAGAACAGCCAGAACTGAGATTTTATAGTCCTGCCTCCCCTGTCACTGATGTGTCATCAGTCCTCTCAGCCAATCACGGACAGATAGAGAGAGAGAGAGAGAGAGAGAAGGAGAAAGTCAGAAAATCAGGGAGGATATACAGGGAGGCTGGGAAATTACAATCCAATGTTAAAAGCCACAACACGTTGCCCACGAAAACATGCCACAGTGACAACATTTCTACCCACATGAAACTAGGATTTACATGCCACAAGCAGTGTGTAGACTATGTGTGACATCACTGTGTGTATTCATACATGTACACTTCGAATATGCTTAGGATAATCAGTATTAATAAATACCAGAAATACTGTTTTTCAACAACAAAGCAAAGTGACTTTTAAAACTGACTGATTTGTGTCTTCACGTCCACATTCATCATGCAACATGTCTTACACGTGCATAAATCTGTTTGTGTATGATATAATTCTGTAATATTCTGAGTTCATCATGTGTTGTCAAACTACTTCTCAACAGCGTTACTGCTTTTGTGTCATTGGTTCACCAGACTGAAGAAACACGTAGGTTGGTCATCTATCCTCTGGCAAACATAATGATCTTCAGCTTCTTTATGGGCACGATAACAGTGTTAATTTCACAGCGTGACGGGAAGGAAATGTGAGTGGCATTATACCAATTTAATTATGTTACTGTAAGCAGGCTGGATGTACAGTCAGCTGCTGCACACCTTACGGTTGAAGCAGGACCATTTCACACATGGCCAGGTGCTGGGTCCTTATCTCCAATTTGTTTGTCATATAATTCAGATTACAGGGACATTAGATAATGAAAGGCAATACATAAGTCAGTGACAACGACTTTAACACCTTACATCAGCTTTTGAATGGCATGTTGCCAAAATGAAACAGTTTTCACATTAAAGCAGAGATACATCACTGATCCCTAATATTTGTTTTAAGGTAATTTACTTTTACTTTTGGATTCCAGTGCTATCAAAACCTAGAACTGCTAGAGCCAATCCAGAAACTGGAGCATTATAAACATCATTTCCCAAATCACAGTGCAAACATTGTAATTCAGACGTTATGCAAGAGCATAGCCGTGAGCATTTCAAGGAATTGATACACAACTGGACTGTGTGATGCACTGAAGGTGAAATCCGCCCTGGCAACTTCACACCAGTTGTAAAAGGTTGTCATTCAAATGTCAGTGCTGCACATTTAACAGAAATGCGCGTCGATTAGTGCTGAATAAAATATAGGTAGAGGTTACGAAGATATGACAATTGATCCAAAGGATTCTTGATCTGTACACTTTAAAGTAATACAAAAGTAATCAATGTCTTCTATGGCACAAAGACAGCAGTCATCAAGGGTAGTACATTTACAGTTAATTTAATAAAGCAGCTCAAGGAAGAGGAGGCTTACTTTTAATGTCAGTTCAACAAAAAGCTTCAGTGCGTCACAGAAGGAAGCAGTGAGAGAAAAGAAAATTATATATCAACAAGAACTAAAGAAAGTGTCTATCATCCAGGGTGCTGACGTATGACCTGACAATGTAAAAACGTGTGTGAAATCATAAGGATTTGTGGCATGTGCTCATCGTTAGCTCTGCTCTTGCATCTTTACAGTTTTAATTGGCTCTTACTGCCTGAGTAAACCAGGAGTTTGCTCACAAGCTCGCTACATCCACCTAATAGCCACTGTGTCTACGTTGCATTGTCAACTTGTTTAGACTGTCTCCATAATGAAAAAAAAAAGATGAGTACCTACAAACTTGACTCAAAAGAATTTAAATCCAGACTAGGGATAGCCCTGGGCTGAAGAGGCGGCAGTGCAAAGGCCACTGCCTGTGATACATAACATATAAGAAGGAGAGTTCACAATGTACCAAGGAGAGGCAGCACTGATGAGATTGAGTCAACTAATGTAGGTTGGATGGCTCTGGCTAGGGAGAAAGACAACTGCACAGGGATTACTTAACCTGTCCACATCCATTGTGTAGGAGAGTTAATTGTACCATTTGTTGCCAGGAACGAACAATAGTTTGTCTGAGAGGCCTGGGGGAAGCCGGCCACCCACTCATCTACTCATACAGTGATGTCAGAGCACCTCTATCTTAAGGCAGGAAACGAGAATATAAAAGAGTTATGGTAGAATAAAACTAATCTATGTATTATTGTTGAGCAAAGGGGCTTTTCTAGAAGCAGTCCTTGAAGCTGGGTTATGTAACCAACTGACATCAAATTTGTCATCCAGGACAGCACACCTTACATCATTGCATGCCCCAACACTATGTGGGATCTGAGATACACAAACCACCATCCCTATCACACTTATGTTTGAATATTTAGTATTTAATACCAATAAGCGCCAGTGTTACAATAAAATAGTGGATATGAAAAAACTTCTGGGAAGTTGAAATCTCCCTCTGAGATCTAAGCAACACAGACTTTGGTTGTTTGATCAGCTGCTGTCTGGTGATGCTATCTGTTGCCTTTAGATGGTCACGCATTCTTTCATGCATCCCTTCTTCCTTGTGTGCATGGATTCATTTACTTGTATAAAAAAAGGTCGTCACTTACAGACTCTGTCTAATGAACTCTGATGCCCTCAGCACCAGTGAGTGCCTAGAGGCTTTTCATAGAACACCCTGAAGTGTCTTCGCCTTGTCCAGATAACTTTAGAAATGAATTAAGAGTTCCCCGAGTGAGTGTGGACACTCATTAGTACTTGGTCAAATGTGTTTATGTACATGTGTTTCTGTCACTCAGGCTCTCAAATCCTTCACGTTTTTTCACCGGTTTTGTCAGTGTGCAATTTGTTCACTGCTTGTCCTGGCTGCTTTATGGCCATGGTGTGTCATCGTGCCTAAGAAAATTGGCAAGTAGCTGAGAGAAAGCGGAGCCCCTCTTAATTATATTACAGCAAGACAAATCAAACTTCATAACATTGTCACTTGGAGCTTCAGTGATGGTGACAGCTTGTTCAGCCAGTTGTTTAAAATCAGTCCTTTTCTGGGAAGGCTCATAGTGAGCTTATATATTTGTTTTTTTATAGTTCATGTTGTGTCTTTTTCTGATTTTGAACAAAGCAGAAGGTGATTTATCTTGAACGTGTCACATCAGATTGTTGAATGACCCGATTCCAGGCAACCCAGATACATCAGAAATGACATTTACCTGCATGCATGAGTTGCAAATGAAAGGTCAAATCTCATTCCTACCTTTCTTTATCACCTCTGGGATAGAAACGAGGCTGAGGCCAGTTTAGGACACATGCATCTCAGGGCCCTACTTTACCTCAAACCATAATTCTTTTCATATAGTTTGCCTGCGTACTAAGCCCTTTTACCCCATGCTACCTGAAACTGAAAGTCTTTTTCATCTTAGGCTGTTCATATCAGCCCAGGTGAAGACCTTTCACTTGCATTAAGGCTCAGCTGTGATGAAGAGAAACCTCATTGTCAACCCAGCATGCTCTTTTTATAGTTCATCTCCATCAGGAGTCTGCTGCGGAAATGACAAAGTGGGATTGGGATCATCCTCTCATTGGGGGGGGCACTGTTGTTCCGCTCTCCTTGAGATATTCTTGCTAAAAAGAAAATGGCAAATAAGTAAGATGAATTTCCTGAAACCTTACTTAAACCCCAGCTAACCAACAGTCAATAACACTGACACAGGTAATAGTAAATGACAGCCTGATGAGAATCTGTTATTAGCCATGTTTTCATCTGAAACTCATCTCAGCATTTTATTTGCATAAAAAGTAGGTCAGGAAGATATGATAGATAAGGAGACACCGATTTCACATATTTTGAGCAATTTCTGGGCATCTATCTAAAACATCTGCCAGGTATGGTATTATAGGTCCTTTTGTTTTGTAATATAGTATTTATTTTTTATAATATCTTTGTTTTTTTCCTACCTATAACTTGCTGTTACACTCATGGAGCAACTGTGGTGATAAAATTTCCCCTGGGATAAATGTGTTTTTCTGGTTCTGAAAGGCTGTTTAAGTCTGTTTTATGTATTATGCAAAAATGCCTTATTTGAAGCTTTTTACACTGACAGTAATTTAAAGCCCTCAGAGACTTTTAAGTTGTACTGTCCTATGCTGTACAATGCATTTACTCTACACACAATGTAACTGAGGGTTATTCAGCATCAAAATCACCCCAGTGTTGATTGAACAGAGCTCGAAGAGAGAAAAAAGCAGACATTGTGAAGGTTGGATTTATAGTTGTGCTATTGGATTAGACTGGCAACAGAGAAAATTTCGACCGGACGCAAGATATGTCACGCACTTGCAATGAAAATGTGCTTAATCACGCTTCCCCCGATACATATAATGAGAATACTAAGTCAGATTTCAGAGTTTGCTTTGTTGCCAACAGGGAGTTCCAGTCTGTTCTTGCATCTCGTCTTTCTCCTCATGACTCCACAGCTACAAAACTATTGTGCTCTAATGGACAATTCAACTCTCCATATGCTTCACCCCCTTTGTTTCTTCATGAAGCATTAACCAGCTGTTGAATTTGCTTTGCTTTGTGAGGCCAATCGCAAATCACTTCCACATTACAGAATGTACACATTGGCTGCAGAACAAACAGGCTGAGCAGCTGTTCTCATGACACACTGCAAATTAACTGAACATGTTGTCTTATGTGTGAACTTCCAGTGTACTGCCAGGCTACTGCTCACACTGTGCAGTCAATAAAGTCTAAGGAGACAATTCTGTACTAGCTTCCCTACAACCTGGTGTAACTTCATGTCCGGGGAAGAAATGAGAACACAGTTGAAGCTATTATATTTAAGCCCTGTGTTTCCTGCCTGCCTGTTTGTTACCGTCGTACGTACTGTATGTGTTGGAAAGAAAGTGAAATAAAAATAAGTTAAAAAATCATAGTCTCAGGTCAATGCCACAGGAAATGTCTGTAATGTTTCCTGGCATTACATCGACTTGTTTGTTTGCTTTTTTCTGAAGGTCCCTCATACGGGTGACTCAGTGAAGAGCGGAAGGGGATGTCTGAAAGCCCGTTTAAATGAATGTGTATAGAAACATTGAAACAGAAATTGGATTTCCTGGGAAATCCTGCTGATGGATACAAACTTAATGTCTTAAATAAAAATCCAGGCAAAGGAGATAGATGAAGATTTTCCTTTTTGGGCTGGTTGAATGGTTTTTATAGACCTTGCTGTTGATTATCATGATCAAAGTATTTTATGTTGCCAGATATTCTACATTAAATAGTTGTGCTCATATTTGACTCATGGCTATCTACTGGAATATTTCAGATGGATTTCTGTGTTTAATATGACACTCCATGACAGGGTCAAAGTTTTTGTGAACTCTCATCCAATTATTTAAGTATGTAAATCATTCTCAATATCAAACTGGCAGAAAGTCTAAATACCATGTACACACTATTATTAATGATTTATGGTCATTGAGTACCAGATAAAGACAGATGGAGTATGTAGTTATGTGCCTGACTGAAGAAACATGGCTTACACTTTTCAGAAGTTTCTGGATTTTGTGGGACAGTGGTGAGAAGGATTTTATTATCTTTTGTCAGAACTAGATTGACTGGTTTTAGTTGTTTTGCTAAGCTAACTAGCTCATGAGGGCTGCCTCCTATTTTCCATTAAGTATGAAGTATGAGAGTGCGTCATCTAGCTTTCCATCTAACCAACAGCAAGGGTTCAGAATGTGCACATATTTAAAAACTCCTTAATGGAAAAAATTGTCATGCTATTCAACACAATACAAATGTCATAACTCATACACAATGACCAAGGTTGACATCATTTTCTTCTTTGGTTTAAACATTTTAAATGGTTTGAAAATTACATCAACACCGTTGAGTCTTATGTTAACAGTTGGCATGTTAAGTACCATAACTGGTGCTTGGATTGTTAATTTGCATTATTGGAGTGGCTGGATTTGGTCTCTGTGGGACTGGCACAGTGGCTATGTGAGTGTAGGAGCCTCAGGTTCCTCATCTGTCTGATCATCCTCTGGGGAGGAGAGAAGCTGTCTGCCACAGGCCCAGGCAGATGCTCACTGTGGCTGTTAAACAATGACCACTCAAGTATGTTCCCCCTTTGGAGACACTGAACCGTAACTACTCCCAGGGGGCTGCTGCAACAGAGGTCAGTCGAACCTACACTTTGTGAAGTGCAGCGAGATTCAAAGTGATAATCTGTGAACTAGCTGGAGCTCATTCTTGAGGTGTTTTGGCATTAATAGTCTCCTCTTACCATCATGTTCTTTGACTTTGAGCTGGTCACAGTGGACACGGTGCCAATTAGTAGCTCCGACTTCATTTTTGTTTGACTTAATAGTGATGTGAACAAAATTCTGACATTAGCAACTAATATTTACCATGCTCGTCCTCTTGGAAGTAGGTGCTAGCCTGCTAATAATTCAGCACTTAACACATTTTGCAGGTTTGGAGAACATAACTCACATCTCTATACAATGTCATAGCATTTCACGAACTGACAAACATGACCGACAGTTGATTGAAGGACTGAAATCCAATAAATTCTTCAGCTAACTTAATTCAGTTCGATTCAACTTTATTTATATAGCGCCATTTTACAACAAAAGTTATCTCAAGGCACTTTACAGTGTAAGGTTTAAGACCT
>JAUMTR010000019.1:19459864-19473942 GCA_032270685.1 Microctenopoma stevenorrisi | reverse complement strand
CAGGAGAGGAGCTTGATAGCTGAAGGCTCTGCCTCCCATTCTACATTTAGAAACTCTAGGAACCACTAGTAGACCAGTACTCTGAGAGCGAAGTGCTCTGCTGGGATAATAAGCACGTACTAGGAACTAGGTTTTAGTGTCACTTGTTTCTGACAAATTCAACTGGCCCTGCAGTATCTACACCGACCCACATACGACACTAAACACTGTCCACTGTCACACAAATGCTTTTATCCTTGATCAAGTGTTATCTTTTAAAGGTAACCGAGCTGTAGAAAACATGTCTTGTTTTCTGCCAACGATATGTTATTGGCTATCTGTAAGCTGACTTCTTGGCTATCACCACCTCTTGTTTTTAACCTAATGACGTGTGTGTGTGTGTGTGTGTGTGTGTGTGTGTGTGTGTGTGTGTGCATGCGCATTCATCATTTCCTGTGTTTTCATGGATGTATGTACAGACAATATCTGTGGGAGACAGAAACATATTTTTTCATAGAATGTTCATAAGTATCAACAAGTGCAATCTTTATAGTTGGTCTACAGGAAACATGTAAATTTTACTATTTTACAGATTCCTGTATCAACACATACTCTCTATTTAATCCTCAGATTTAATGGAGACTTTTAAGATTCATTACCAATTCTGACTCAGTGTAATAATAACTCGGTAGTATGTAAGCATTTTTGAGGTGTGTGTTGCAGACATGTGGACCGTAATGAGAGCGAGCCAGGGTTATTTGGCTGAACTGAAACAGATTGCACAGCCATGAATAAAATATAACTGGATGCTCTCTCCAACAAAAGCACCTCCAGCAGTTAATTACGGTGACTTGTGGGTTGTCCTTTACCAGTAGTACATGCCCTGGAGAAATCACTGATAATAATTAACTGGATGCTGAATGGCTTTGTGTTTTTTCTGCTATACCCCAGAGGTGGTGTTGTGAAACATCGGGCCCAGACTGCAACAGGAATGATATTTGACTGTCAACACTTACACAGTATGAATGGACCAGCTTCCTTGAACCTGATAGCAAAAAATCTGTTATGTCAATATCAAGGAGCGGTAGGTACCATTTTCCCAGAGGGAGAACAAAAAGGAGGAACAGAAATGGACAATCAAATCGGGATGGTTTATCCTGAAATGTGAACTATCCTAACCTCTATCTTATAGTCATCTTTTGCTGTAGCTCCTATCATTAAGCAAAGCTTTGCTTCTTTTTCTTGCATAATTATTACATAGTTTATGGGGCGGCTGTGGATCAGGAGGTAGAGTAGTCACCTCCAAATCAGAAAATTGGTGGTTCGATTCCCAGCCTCCTCCACTCATATGTCGAAGTGTCCTTGGGGCGAGACACTGAACCCCAAGTTGTTCCCGGTGTGTCAGGTCAGCTGCACAGCAGCTCTGCCATTGGTGTATGAGTGTGTGTGTGAATGGGTGTGAATGGGTGAAAAAGCAGTGTGAAGCGATTCGAGTACCAGTCTAGGTAGAAAAGCGCTATATAAGTGCAGAACATTTACCATTTACATATAACCATATTAAAATCCAGTAGTTTCTTAAAACTTTTGATGGATGCAATAAAGCACAAGACCATGACCCTGAGTTTCATTGGTGACTGCTCTGCCAAATAAGGTAGGAGCTAAGAATTACACAGAAATGCAAACTGACACTCTGGCTTGGGAGTACTTTGAAAAACATTTCGTATTTGACACAGTCTGTGTGTCTATAGTCATCAGTGGTGGCAAGAAGAGGGACTGAGGGTCACACACAGTGAGTGGTTTCTGTCCTTGGCCTTTGCACACTGGGATTTCACAAAGGCCTTAAATCTTTTCCCAGTATTATGTAAAGTACTTTTGGGTCTGATTATGTACTACAAATGTACAAACGCAACTCATTCCAAACTTGGTCAAAGCTTTTTTGTACGTCCCCTTAATTCGTCAGATTTAGCGCTGAAAGCCTATTGATAAAATGTTTTATTTAACATTGTGTGAGACAAAAAATTCAAGTCAACAATCCAGAATCAATACAATGTTTTGCTGTTTTTCTGGCAATGCTGCTGTTGTTTGTCTCAGATCTGAACATGAGGAATTATAAATGTTCCCACCCTCCCCATGATCCATAGTCATGGCTACACTGCACCATGGGAAATTCTGTTTACTACCGATTAAAAGACCAGGGAGATACAGAGTGGGGGGAGAAAGAGTTAGTGATGAGGTGGATACTGTAACAGCTTAATCCCAGATTCTCCTTTGCGGAGGTGGCTCAACCCTACAACTGCTTCTTTCTTTGTAAATTTTATTCTTACATTGATTCGTTTTTACAGAAAATGCCAATGCATAAAGGTTTCATGTGAAACAATACATTTACATTTGCAGAGCAACATCAGCACTGATACCTCATTCTATCTGTCCTCTACATTCACTCTCTAACTCACAGTGTCATAGCCACAGATAACGCGTACCATCATCATTTCATGCTGATGATGATGCTCGGCGGTGAATTCACTTCCACAGTGAGACGTTTGTCAGTCTTATTTGCCGACTTCTGGTCCACACAAGTCTGTCTTCTTCATTGCAAGAGTGACTAACAGACTGACAATAACAGCAACGCTAATGGATGTAACGTCATGGCTGGCTAGCTCATCCCACCACTGCCCTAGATACTTAAGAGTACTGGTTTTCTCGTGAGTGGTGCTCAAAGTAGCGTCATGAATGTTTTATTATTGTGCTTCATGTTTTTTTGTCACTCCAAATTTAAGATTAAAAACTATGTCGTCATTTCCCCAAGGCTTCAGGTATACATTTACTTTGTGTGACTCACATCTGTTGGTGTTAAAATGCAACTCTTGACCTTATAAAATGGAAGATTTTAAATGTTCAGCAAACCTTTTGTAATTACCTTACTTTTGCTGTTTGTGAGCCACTGTTGTATTTGTCATATTGCAGTTCTTCTCGATAATTCAATTTTCATTTTCATGTAACAGAGATTTGTGTAATGTTTCATGCTGTTATAAAATGACAGTGGAATCGAGGTCAAGCTGTCTGTCTGAACACTGGATGACAGCATTTTCATAGCACTCATACCTGTTTGGTATAATGAGAATTAAGCCACACAAAATGTGGAGGCAGATTCATTTTTAATCGCAAATATAGTTCGTCAGGGCGAGGTGACATTCATGTGGAACACATGCCAGGGTTAAATGTTCATCAGGCAGTTTTTTTGCAGCTCAGACTGTCTGACCTACACAGTTCACATGCACTAAAGAAAATGTGGCTATGTTCACATTACAGGCCTTAATGCTCATTTCAGATCCAATGGTGTTCAAAATATACAGCCTCAGACTGGTAATGGGCAGCATGTGGATGCCCAAGGATGTGAAAACACACACACACACACGTGTAACTTAACCTGAGATGGGATAGAAATCTAGGACCACATAATATATTCATGCTCTGATCGGATATAAAAGTTTGAGTTTTTTTTTTTTTTATTTGGTTTGCACTTCAGGTTGGCATGTAATGTGAACGTAACACCGAAAGGTCTCTGAGATCTTTTTAATCAACGTATGTTAAGGAGTGCAAATGCTTAAAGTGCATGTTTCAAAACACGTCATGTCACTGACATTGCAAAATACAAATTAAATGTTTAATGTCACTTTCATAACTTACTGTACAAGTAAAGGAATAGTTACTCTGAGTAACGCATCATGCTGAAGGAGGAAAAACACACAGAGGTGGAGCCGTCACTTTAAATTCTCTACGAGAGACAGAAGTTTAATGTTCAGTGTAATACCCCCTGAGCTCAATGCTTTTATATTAGGTTAAACAAGCTCTGTCATCAACTGCACATTTGGTCTCGCAATAGAATACCTGCAAGAGGTTACAACACACGGGATTATGTATGTGTATCAATATATATAAGTGCAATCTAGTTTGGCACAGTTTCAGATTCGAAGCACTCTGCACTCGTATTCGTTAGAAAAACACAACTACCACAACAGGTCACCTTCAGAGGATTGTGTCTATTTCACAAAGAACTGAGGATTAGTAGAGGTAGTGCTGAGAGATAAAGATATTCTTCTTCTTTTTACAGAAAAAAGTGTAATAGTCAAAAGTTTATGGTTAATTAAACTGCTTTTAAGAGGAATTAGGAATCAAACATTAACAATTCACTCCTGTTGAACCAAAGAATCTTATTTTACCTGGAAAATGTTGTTCAATGGAAAAATAAACAGTGTCAAAAAAAAGAGAACTCTACTATAAAAAGGTCTGATGAGAACAAAAATAGAACAAGATAAACACTCAACATTGGGAATGATGTATTGTGATGAGTATTGTTATCACGTAATGTGATCATTTTTATTATATCTTCATGCCAGCACTATGAGGTAAAACAATCACAGTACTGGATAAAAGTCTTAGGCCACTATTGGATTAGATTTACAGCAACGCTACGATGTAGAAGGAGCAACTTGGCACCTTGATGAAGCTGGTCTTGGCCCAGATCCTTCCACTATTATTTGTGTTCATTATCTTCTACAGAGATTATATGCCATACTTGTCACCTAAATAAGCAGTTTTTAATACTATTATTATTTTATATTATTATTATACTATGTTATTTTAACTATGTCTATAAAGAGACTAATGAAAAAAATAAATATGGTCACTGCCATAACAACAAATCTAATGGTTGCCTAAGACTTCTCTCTACAGTGCAACACACTGAGACACTAGAGGGATTGCATGCATGGAGCTGGTGTAGACAAAAGGAAACAGTCAAGCTTGTTGCCCCATTGTTGCAGAATCACAGTATTCAGAGATGATGTCAAAGGATTGATGAATAATTTACAGTACCAGTCCAGTTTTATGTCAATGCTGGTCATCATCAGATTTGGTCAAACAGACCTCCGTTGGCCTTGTGCATGCGCCCTGTTGACTATATCTTGATACATCTTGGACCTTAGGAATCGTGGGTAGGAGTCTTTCTCCATGAGGCTGTAAACTTTAGCTTGGACTTCATTGAGGCTGGTCGGGGAAGGATCTTCCAGGCTCTGCTTGGTCTTTTCTCTTGTGCGGTAGTCAATGTTTACCTACCAGGATAAAGAGAGCAAATAATATGTACCAGCTGCATGAATCCGTATTATGAGAGTCACACATAGCAACAGTGGTTGTGAGTGTAAATAGCTGCTGTGTTTCTATTATTCACAGCTAAATTATCAGGTCAGTTTTGCCTGTCCTCAAAATAAGCATTTACTATTTGTCCAGAACAGTAAAGGCTTTAGCATCTTAAAAATTGTGTAAGAAACCTAATGACAACTAAGTAAACCTAACCCTGACTGTGAAGGTAGCATATCAGAAAAACACAAATGAAGTTAATTTGTGAAGGTAGCAACAATGACGTATATTTCAGTGGTGTCAGGAGATTGTGTGAACTATTGTGTGTTGCAACAAGACTGTTCCAGGAAGTACTTATGTTTTCTTAGAACTAGACATTTTTTCTGATCCTAACCCTGCTGAAACAGTAAGTAGGAAAAGTGAGGGATGAAAAAGTACTGAAAAAATGAGGAAAGCAAATAAACTGGGATCTTATTTAAAAAAAAAAGGAAAAAGGTATCCATGTAGATCCCATTTAGTAAAATATATGGAGTCTGGGGAGGTCCGACGGTAGAGAAAATAACATAAGGTGAGGAAAACATAAATAAATCAAGGTCTTAGTATTTAATAGATCTTAAAAATAAAAAACATCGTTAAAACTGACTGGCCTTCGGTGCAACAACTGTGCAGCCAATAACACGACAACCTCACCTGTTAAATCTCTCTTAATTTAGACATATGTGATTTAGCATCACATCTTGATCAACAAACAGACTTCAGCATCTAGAGTCTAGCGATGTCTATGAATAACAGTGTCTCTGTTCATGTGACCATTTTACTGATCCATGCAGTTTTTTTTCTTCTCTTCAGTGGCATCTCCCAGGCTCCATAAAAAGAGAAACACACAAGAAAAAGAATCAGATCTATTTTTGACAAAAAGGGATAATATACTTATTAAGTATAGGAAGACACACACACACACAAACCTCTCTGGGTGCCTGAACATCAATGAACTCCTTGAAGATTTTGTTTGCTCTTGACACAAGCTTGGTTGAACTCTTGATTTTTTTGTAGTCCTCACAGGCCATCCAAAACTCGATATTCTCATCACTGAACTCTGTCTTGAGAAATGTCCGGAAGGCGGCGAGGCCATCTGGAAAGAACAACTTCATCAGATTGGACAAAAGGAGGTAAAAGCACAACAACAACAACATGATTTGTGTAGCATTTTATCCCCGATATCTGGACAGCAGCTGAGAAAAACCTCTTATATGGATATTTTATTTTTCTTTATAATAAATTATCTCGATCATGCGATAACACCCTTCTGCCTATGTTTATGTTATTTTAGTACATATACTACTCTCATTCCAAGAAGCGGTAAACGGCTCTCATGATTAGGGCACAAACAAATCAGAACAAAATACTCCCTCACAGAAATTATTTTTTCCTCTCTTCATCAATCAAGATAAGTGATCAATTAATGTACTCCCCTTTCATGATAACACAGAGGAAGGACATGTTTTTCTATGGGCCCATGTCACGTTGACATGTTATTTCCACCCTTCTCGTTTCTGTTGTTTACCTAATAAAGCTGAGCTGTGCAGAGGGGATGGTCCATCTGTGCATATTTAACGTTACTCATTCATAAACGCACACACACACACACACACACACACACACACACACACACACACACGCACGCACGTTTATATGGGCATACGGCTATTCACACAACCTCTGTTTGAAGAAGTGTCTCTAAGTCACACCAGTGGAAAGCAGAAGTCACTGGTACCATGTGTTTAAATGTTATAGACAGTGTATGAAAAGATGGTGACACTGTGAAAAAGACACACACACACACACACACACACACACACACAAACCTCTACATTATTGACTTACGGAAATGTCCAATGCAGTCGTATGTCCTTCTGCAGGTGAATTTTTGGTTTTTATTAGCTGTATGCCACAATCATCAATATTAAAACAATGAAAGGCCCTGAACTACTTCAGTTGTGTGTAATGAATCTAAAATATATGACAGAAAATAATGAACTTAATCACAATATGCTAATTTTTTGAGAAGGACCTGTATAGGACAGGCACACAGTGACCCAAAGCCATTTAGTTCCATTGGTGTCTTTTGAGGAATCATGCTCATTCATCGTTTTTTAACCTCCTAAGACCCAAACTCATTCATGGCATGCATTTTCAATTTCACTTTGCTATTTAGGCTAATTGTGACCTGATGAATCTAAAAACAAAGATTTATCTTTTTACCTGATGTAGTTTCTGAGAAAAAAATATGTTCACATATGATAACAACTGTTTTAAATTTCAACAAAAAATCTATAAAGTCACAATTGAGTAATGATGTGCAAAACTCAACATTTGTCCTGAGTACAAAAAGAAAATGAGAAACAACAATTGTGTCTCTTTGAGCAACGGCTCATTTAAAGTGCTGCTAACAGTTGCTGGAAGATGTTTGAAACAAAGTCCAAACAGTAAAAGTATAATGTCCTCGTGCGTGGATATCAGGACCATGTAGAGCAAAATTTATATTTCGGTCTAGACAACCCAAAATGTGTCGTCCACATATGTGGACTCCAGGTTTTAGGAGGTTAAAGTGTAAAGGTTATTTTACTGTGTTTTTGGAAAGGAGAAAAGTGAGAGGTCTTCAGTTCTGTAGATGTTAGGGGATAAGACTGAAGATGTTGAAGAAGGAAGACTGAGGAAGCACAAAAGGAGATAAAGCTGGCAGGTTGAGGGTGAAGTAAATGGTCTGCACTTATATAGCGGTTTCTACACAACAGGGGCAACTTGGAGTTTAGTGTCTTGCCTAAGGACACGACATATGACTGGTGGAGCCTGGAATCATGCCACCAATCTTCCAATTGGGAGGCAAATGCTCTACCTCCTGAGCCACAGCCGCCCCCCAAGTGATGAGAAGCCAGATCCAGTTAAGGTTACTAGGAAAAGGAAAATTATGCTAAGTGTCATATTCAAAGTCAGTGCAGCAAGGGAACTTGTTCTGACTGGGGACTGTCCTCAGACTTGAGCTTAAATACATCAGAGCAATTAGGAACAGCTGGGAGTAATAAGGACAATGCAGGTCAGCTGGAGCTCAGACAATCACTGGAGACTCATGTGTGATCATGTAGTGCAGTGGAACCAACTGTGATTAGATTTAGACAGATTGTTAACCTATGACAGGTTTCCAAAGCAGTGGGCTTGAAAAGCTCAGCGCTGCTGCTGCTGCTTGTCATTCTTGCATAATTTCTGTTCAATCGAATCAAGGATAATGTGACTACAACATCTCAATAACAAGAACCTTCAGTGCTGTGCTCCTATTACTGCAACAATACTTTAGTAATGCAGTTTCTTGGCCCAGTGAAACAGGGTACACAAGCTCTTTCCACCTTTAGAAAGCTGTTAAACAAGGGGCTATGTCATGACCTTAACTTAACCTTTAAACAGAAAGCGTCGTTGGTGTATGCTAGTATGCTTAACTCTGTTAAGTTAAAAACGTTTTAACTTAACAGAACAGATACTGTGGAACTCATACTAATTTTATAGTCAATGCACAGTGTTGGTTAAGAAATCTCACAAAGTGCACAGGAAGTGAAATCACCTGTGTTGACAATGTTCTGAGAGTTTGATTTTACAGATGCCACCTCACATTACTAAGCTAGAAAACATGCATGACCTGTGTGTGCTGATTGATGTGTGTGTGTGTGTTTTGTCCAAGGGGACGCTCATGGACACTGTATGTGTGTGACTCATTATGCAGCAAGGAGTCCTCACAGCACAAAAAAGAGACCTTACATAAGAGTGTCTTAGAGGACAAAAATGGACTTGTGCTTGTGCTGAGTGAAAAAATAGAAACCATTAAGTAAACAGTAAGGGACTATTTTTCCTCCTACATTATTGTAGCTTTAATTTGCCTGATGCCCTGTGGAGACTGTTTGGCCTGAAAAACAGAAAGTGTTCACTTACATTTGTGAGAAAGCAGGTGATCAAACGATTCAGACCATCGGACAACCTCATCCGTGGATAGTCTGACGGAGAGAAAGCCAAAAGCAAACTGCCTGAGTAAGACAGTACCTTATGTGTTATTGAAGGGAGGCTGGGCTTAATGTAGGATTCATCTTCACCTCAGAGTGATTGTTCCGGTCAAAGGAATTGTAATATCTGGTGACATTTTCAGAATAATGTCGTAAGGAAGGAGAGCTATAGTCGACCTTATTTCACACTTTGATGTCACAAAACACACATGGGAGGAACTGAAAGTGGTACATTAACATCATTGTACATCTGTTACTTTTTCATAGCATTCAGCTTACAATGAGCTTTTAGATTTACCACCAAGCACTATTAAGTATGACCTGGAAATAGCTGTACGTTTAGGCATGAGTTATCCTAATGACTGGAATCATTAGCACAACTGTGTACTGTTGGGGTAAATGTTGCACACTGCCTATGGTAGCACGTTAATGCTGCAATTTATTCAGACCAAAGACGCATTTCTGAGTTAAACTGGATCATACAAATGTTGCAAAATGTGATAAACACCACAACCTTTTGTTCAAAAGCTTGACATTTAAAATGTTAAACTTTAAAGGCCAAGTGGCTGCACGGTCATTTTACCCAACAGAAGCTTGAGTTTTTATTGTTAAATATTTCCTTTCCCCAGAATTGCAAATAGGATTTTATGTTTTGTGTAAGCAGACTTACTTCAGACACCTCGCTGTGGTTTCGTGGGCGGGAGGCAGGAACTCGGAAAAGTCACTGTAGGAGTCAGATTTTTTGGACAGGCAGCCTAGCCTGGTCTTCATGGTGCAGATACTGCTGGAAATAAAATACATGATACTTAATATTGTCTTCTGATTGTGTGTGTGTGTAGATTACAGTGTATGACAAAGAACAAGACTCTGGACTCATTGCATGCAGATGAGTCATGTGTGGGTGCATGTGTCTATCTTGTCATTTTAGTCTGAAACAAAAATAGTCATTTTGCCGCAGCAGCTTGTAGGTGTAAGAAAGAAAAGATTTTATAAATAAATGTAAAAAATTTTAACAGAGCCGGTGAGCCACTGTTAAAAAAACTAGAAAATGCCTTTCAAGCACAAGCTCAGCAGAATTAGGAACACTGCAGTCATACCTTAGCTGTTGCTACGATGGCAAGTCATATGTTTTAGCTTCATGATGTCTGGCTGCCTCTTGTTGATGTCTAAGGTTTTTAAATGTTGTTTGGACACCTGCTGAATACATGTAAATGAATCCAGAAAAAAGACGCATAGAGGAGAGACAAGCCGACTGGGCTGAATGTAGACAACAGGTGCACCTCCATATGCAACAAGCTGATTCAGTGTGGCTCTTACATTCAGATGGGAGCCTCAGACATCCCTAATATGCAACGTCACATCTTGTTTGTAGTTTGCAGAGTTTAAGAAAATCTCTCACACAGTGTCGCTGATATCAGCTGAGTTTACCTGCTGAGATGCACAGACAGTAATGTGAGCAATTGTTTTCACTGATTGTCTAATTCGAATGAATTGAAAACAGCAAAGCTCTGTATGGAAACCAGTTTATTCCAATAGATGAGCGGTGTAATTTACAGATCAAAATGTTCTACTTCTCTGTAATAGAGACATGAACACAATAAAATGAGTACTACATCCATTTCACATCACAGTCTGCCCCATTTTACACTGCTGTTGTTGTGCACAGTTTGAGTAATATGCCTCCAGGACACACTGGTCACTCCAGATGGGGTAAAGCGGTAACGATGCTCTAATAAAGACCAACATTTCTGAAAAGTCGGTCTGTTTCACAGGGAAAAAATTATGCAGAAGGAATGATAACACTTCCTTTCTTAAGTGACTTAAAATGTGTGTTTAGGTTTAGGAATTGCTGATGAGTTTGCTCACAAGTCGAACATGGGTGTTGGGTTTTACAGTCCAGTACCTTACACACCCACCACCCATAGTCCAGCACATATAACACACCCACCATCTACCCCTAACACCTGCGTGCAAAATGCTCTCCGTTAATATATATAAGGCTTCATCATTCAAAGAATATATCCCATTAGAATCTAACGTAAAATTGATACAATAACATATTAATATTTGCATTTTAGATTAATAAAAGGTTTTCCATTCTCTTACATAGTATTAATGCAGAATCAGAGTTGGAGCAATGGATTGTTTTCATGCTTGGACCTTGGAACGGGAGCATTGCATGAAATCTACTTTTCATTGGCTAACTGAAAACCATTTGCTGGAATTAATATTAGGCTCCATACACCACACAAATGCCAGTGCTTTGAGAGAGAGCGAGCATTTGTGTTTAGTTGGGACTTTTAATGCCTTTTAACGGATGGCATCTACCATACCTTCAATTATGAGTTTCAGACTCTTAAATATATGGCATTATAGTATTATATATATATGTATGGTATTAGAGGTATTACTGAACCATTAAACATGCAACGAGGAGCACTTGTCTGTGAAGTTATCTTACTGAGCAAGGTTAAATCTGAGAAATGAAAACACTGAAATCTTGCCAGCTTGTTGTTAGATATGACGTAGTATGGCCCAGAAACACCCATGTTATGCAGAAAACAGATGCAATGGACTGAAAGGGTAGATTGCTTGTCATATTTGTGAGTCATAACGTCAAGGTGCACTTCATTTGTTAATGAATAGACGGCCGCAAAATAACAGGCAGAGATATTTCAGATGCAGCATACACTTTACACTAGCAAGGGTCAGATTTTACATCACAATTCTCCATAAATCTGTGGAGGGTTATAAAAGAGTACGGTTAGGATGACTTCCTCACACAGTGACAGCAGTAATGCTAGAACTAATACTAATATGAGACACTGTTATTTTTAAATCCCTACTGCTTAAATACAGATAGTTTAATACACCACCTACTGCAGGGCATCCTTTCTTTCTCTCTCTTTTTATAATGCATCATAATTCTATTTGTTTTATATCTTACTTTTTTCTAAAGCTCCTTGAAGTGTCTTCTTCTTCTTCCTCTGTCATCTCAGACTTGGCTTATATTGCCTCAGTTGATGGAATTGTCTTTTCCACCACGAGTTATGCTTCTGTGTTATGTAGACAGCCCAGTCTGTGGATAGGAAAATCAGTGACTGATAAATAAAAAATTGCATCTTATCATTGTCAGATTGAAATTAGTGCTTTGAAATTAATGCAGACCCATCTGGCCCATTTATGTCTTGGCATCTGATATTGACTATTGGGACACCAGCTTTATCCCACTAATACTGTTACTGGAAGCCAGCCCTCACACATTTATTGTGGTTTGTATGTGTGTCAACATGTGCCTTTTTGCTACAGGCAAAGGTCTTTACATAAAATTGGTGGGGGGGATGTGGGCATATTGATAACTGTGATTTATGCTAAACCTAAAACTAAATTACATGATGACATGATACATGAGGTCTCACTGCTCCTGTCTTCTTTCCTCAACTCTCATCTACTGCTCTGACCAACTAGTCTGTTGTTAGCTGTATCTTTCTTCTGCAGTACGATGCAGACACGTGCTGCCGCTGAGCTATTTATAAGCATCTCTGACAAATCCGTGTAGTCAGGAGAAGGCAGCGCATGTTCAATTCAGCCATGCAGCAAGTCTGGCTCCTGGAGGAAGGAGGCTAAAAACAGCAACAGCACTTTTAATGCCTCAGATATTCACAAGTATGCCTCATGAATCTAAAAGTACATGCAACATCTGTTCGACCTCCAGTTCCTAAGATGCCTATTGGGGCTGGTAAATTAAGAGGTAACATTCTAGATCATGGAAGTTTTGTTTTTTGTATGTTACCTAGCGTGGTGCAATGCAGGTTTAGTATCTCTCCATGTCCTCATTTCTGGATGCTGACAGGAGACACCCTGCAGTTATATAACTATGTCAAGAATTAGCTGATATGCTGCTTATGAAATTGTTTTTGAATAGTAAAGAATAGGTGAGATTCATGTATGCACAATGTAGTCTGCAGGAAATAAATGGTTTAGAGGATTCATTGTGGGATGTCTGTCTGTTTCCACAGTGAGTCATGCATCTTGTAGTGAAACTAACTTCTTTCTTTTTGTAGAAACAGGTGCACAGTGCTGGTTTATTCACTGTATACTAGACATGCAGCAACATAGTATGCATGAACGCATATCTGCAGTGACGTAGGCATTGACGTTAAAGGCAAAACACAGACACAGAAGCTAAAAGCAGAACATCTTGAATGCAGGTCACATCGCAATTCTTGCTCCTGGTGCACACAAGTAAAAATAGAAACTTTTTGACTTTTTGGATTGTGCCCAATTATAGCAGTTCACAGACTTGATGTAAACCTGTGAGAGTCTCACAGTCCCCCACATTAATGATATTTAATAATATTATGCCAACTAATTTTATATTTCTATACAGTATAGTTAGTACCACTTTTTTTTATTCAGCCAGGCCTCAAACAGTTTCATGTAGTTGCTGCCAAATGTTTTGGTAAGTAATTAAATTCAGTCATCGAGATTTCTTTGTCTGTCGCACAGTTTTAACTCTTCAGGGTAATTAAGATGCAGCGTGACTCAGACAACAAATTTTCCACAGCAACAGAACAGCAATTCAGTTTTAGACAAGTCTAACCGTGTCCCTCTCTCTCTCGCCAGGAAAGTTGTCAGGTTTGAGAGTTGAGCCAACCATGGTCTCCCACTCGTGCAGCTCCATGTGTGTATTTGTACGAAGACAGGAGAGATAAAAAGTGATCGTGACCATTGGTTAAAAAGAATATGAGGGGATCTCAAATGTTTTAAGGATGTTTTAAAGTGATGTTTTTGTTCGCTCCTGTACTTTCCCATTGCCAGAGGACACAGCTTACATCAGTAAAACAAAAGAGCTGGTGGTGGACTTCAGGAAATCTGGGGGTCCTGTCACTCCTCTTACCATACGGGGAGAGGAGG
>JAUMTR010000019.1:19419267-19429449 GCA_032270685.1 Microctenopoma stevenorrisi | reverse complement strand
GCTGAGGAGCGCAGGCTTTCAGCACCCTGGGGCTGACTCCATCTGGCCCTGCAGCTTTTGTGGGGTGGAGCCTGGACTTAGGTTCATTCTGTGAACGTGCCTTGAAATTGTTGTTGTGATTTTATGGCATATAAATAATTTGAATGATCTTAAAAAATAAAATACCACACACATGAATGAGTGTTTTGTCTGTAGTAAGGTTTCATTTTTTTATGTTTCTATTATCTGCTTTGCTTGTCTACAAGCTTGTTTTTCCTCGTCTCTGTAACACACAACCAATCTGTCACTTTAGGTTGCATTGTGATGTGTGACCATCGATGGGCAACAATTGACTCTACCAGAGAATGACAACAGGCAGCAGGCCCACTCAACAGCCACGGAAAACTCTTGTGTGTGTTTACGTGATCGGTCAGGCCAGAAAGGCCAAGTGTGGCTCACTGCCCGCCTCAGCCAGAGACAGGGTGAGCCATTTTCTTTGACCCCCCTCCGGTTATACCGCCTAGTTTTACACCCGTTGCTATTAGAATAGCCCTGTCTCTCTGTATGAGCAGCATCCGGATGCTGAAGTAGAGGGCAAACCCAGAAATCGAATAAGAGCATGCCCGGGGTGAGGCAGTGGGGAGGAGAAGCTGAACAAGTCAAACGTGGGGCCACAAAGACATGGTTGATAAAATCTTGAACGTTCTGTTTGTGTTTGTTTAGTTCAGATTTGGTGGATATGTGAAGCTACCGTTCCTGGGCAGCCAGGGATCATGTTGGCATCCTCCTCGTTTATGTTCATCTGCTGTTGTTTACTCTGGTCAAACATGGATGGGCCGGGTCGAACACTGTTGTTTTGTCAGGTCTCTGAGGTGTACCTGACCTTCCCTAGACCCTCCTCTGAGCCTTGCTGGCCAAAAGACTGCTCTTTAGCTCAGCAAGTTGAGCAGCTTTCAGATTCCCATAGGTCCTGTTCACTACCAGCTGATCCCAGACTCAAAGAGCCTAGTTCTACTTTAAGTTAAAACTGAGTCATGAGAGTTGCCTGGTGCTAAAACTTTCTACTGATAATCTTTATTTTTTTAAAGTTTTTCTGTTCTATGGGGAAATTATTCATTACTGGTATAGATATTTATCATGCCGAGGCATCTTTCTGTCTTTGTGATTATATTTTAATTTGCTGGTAGTCTGTTTACTTGTACTTACTCTCAGTTATCGCCAGTAATTGTCCCCACGTGGTTTAGGAAAATAGATAAAAAATCAAAGAGATTTGAAAACAGCATTTAACAAATGACATTAACAAAAAACATGCATGTCATGATTCATAAAATCCATTCTGTATACAGGAGATTCAAGTCGCCCCAAATAATATTGATTTGTAGTCAGCTGATGGTGGTATTTACACAACTATATCTAATATATTTCATGTTCAAATTGACTCGGGCTGCTTAATCACTGTGATTACGCTCAACATTCCAGCAAGTAGTGTCAGATATAAATAAAACGTGTTTAAGGCAACATATCTTCATTTAAGTGGACACGAGAGAGAGGGGTTGAACAGCACTTAAAGAAACACCAGAGTGCCTAAAGCCATCTTATGTAAATAAATGACTCTTCAGGGAAGTAAAGACAGTCGTGGTGCAACGAGACAATAAAGCATGTGATGGAGAGAGACATGGAGAGACAGCATCAAACACTTATTTGTTTGTGCTTATGTGGTATGCTAAGTGATTTTGTTGTTGTGTTGGAAGGGGTCAGAAGGCATGAGCATTCCCCCACAGTCCATAACAAAGCCAGATTTGATCTACACCCTTATTGATTTTCGTATTTGTACCAGGATCTAGGCGTGTGCACTGCAGAAAGTCAGGCATGTTGCAATGTAACTGCAACCTCACACGCACAATTCATGCTGATGCTGCATTTATGCATACATATTTATTTCTAACTTTTAAACCACCACAAAGCACGATGCCCAGTTTATAGATTTACCTTATGTGCAACACATGCAACATAGAATAAACTTGCACATGTGATAAATAATTAACACCACATTTGTATAACACATTTATTAATAATCCAACACTCTTATTAAAGAGCACAGCCAATTTAATTGCATAATAAATCCTTAGTGACCAGTGCAGTTTATTACCTTATTGAATATTATGTCTGTGTTGCCATAGCAATGCAGCTTTAAGTCATGAACATTTAGCAATGCTTCAACACTGTATATGCAAAGAGCAGACAGATGTCAGATTATATTCAATAACACAATGTAATGAATAATTGATTCTTGGCTCTTGGGTGAGGAAAGGATGAGGTTGCCAGGACAACCAGCAAAGCTCTCTTACAGATACACACTCACTGGAGTTTGTTTGTGATGAGATTGTCTAATTTGCCCCAACCTCTGTCTGTAGCTGCTCCACATGGACAGCATTTAATTGTGTAACTTAGTAGTTCCCTTTCCCATTCACCTGGAAACACAAACAGTATAAACACACACCCAACAAGGTGTGCACGCACAGACACACAGCGCAGCTATTTCTCTGATGAGGGAACACGCCTACACGCATACATCGATGTATATGACAGCTGTAAGAAAGTAAATTCTTTATAGCGTAATGTCTTTAGTATACAGTCTCTCATTTTATTTTCGGTCCCTCTGTTTTTGTAATTACAGGGCAATTAGTGCGCAGTCAAATGCAGTGTGTGAAATGATGGGCTATTAAACTGTAGGGACTGCTACTGTTTAGATATTTGTTCTGGTTCAATGATAAACTTCACCTGGACAGACAAACATGGATGTATTAAATGTATTACATGCACACTGACATTACAGGAAATCCAAATCAAACATATTTAACCAATGTATCTCTCAGACCTAGTTTGTGGCTACTGCTTTGCTTCTGTAGCTTTTGTTTGCTTTTCGGCTTCAGACTTTTTTAGATGTCATGGGTTTAAAACATATTGAATGGAAACAGAAGACGGGTCCTATATGGAGCAACAATTCAGTCATCCACGTTTTTCTTTGATTAAAAAGCCTCCCTCAAAGCTCTGAGTTCCTTTGATGCTTTCTATAAAGAAAAAAAAGGTGTGGCTGAATGATGCAACGAGGAGCCGTTCCTGCTCCTGACAGAAGAAAAACTGATGGAAAAAAACAGACTTTAATTTAGAGAAAAGCAGATTGGGACCCTACCCACACCAGTGTGGAAGAGATTTAGATGGCTCAGGCTGTGGATTGTTTCTCTTTTTTTCTCTATCTTCCTATCTACCCCCATTGCTCCATTCATTAATCAGCCTTTTATTAAACAAAGCAGCCTCCAGCACTGCCTAAAACGGTGCATAGATAATGTTGATATGAACACAGCATTTATCCTCCTTACCCTCTACCTCTGCACCGCATGCCACGTGGTGACGGAGGGAAAAGCTCTTACGGTTTATAAAGAGTGATTGAAAATACCGACCTCTGTAAATATTACATACAATTCGATTTAATGGTCTTTGAGCTATTGTGCTTCAGAAAGCCAAACATCTGCTGCCAAGTACAGTCTGGAGGATAGAGGTGACACGCATGGGGGAAAAGAATTCTGACGTGAATTATCTATTGTGAGAGAGCGCCTGGAATTTAATTATTGCAGTTTGACACTGGTGTTTTTAAGGACACCAGCAATTTGGAGGACCATTGTCTAACTACACGTGGCAAAAGCGATACAGTCAAGCCAAGCAATCAAACATCCCATAGCAGAGAAAACTGGGCCAGGATGTACTTTCTTTGAACAGACAATTTAGAAGTTATAGTTTAAAAGTCTACGGCAGAGGAAACAGCACATGGAGGGGAAGAGGGGGGTGGTAGTGTGTAAAGGTTTGATGTGTATAACAATGACAATGAGGCGATGAGGTGGAAAGCATCCCTTAATAGGTACCTTCCTGCCCTGGGGACCACACTCTCATCTTATTGGTCATCCATTCACAAGACAGCGCCACATTCTCTTTTTCGCCAATCAGCCAATTACGGGCTCCATAACAGGAGGCCTGTTGGCAGCAAGGCCATTTTTACAAGCCCTGCATCTCAGGCAGGGAAGACGATGCTGCTACAGAATTATAACTATGATGGATATGAGGGTAGGTTTACCGCAACGCCACCATTTTTGATAATGTGAGGGTGGGCGCAAAGTGGCCGTTCATGGGAACCAGACAGCGTGACTCTGTTTGAGGAAATGTGTGTAAAACACTGGAAGATCATGAAAAGAGCAAAAAGAGAAGTGTCAATCCACACATAGTGCACATTTGTTAGCGTTAGAGGGAAGTGACAGCACTAATGTTTGTTCTCACCAGCTGCTAATGAAGCCGGTTATGAGGGAGACACCAGTTTGCAATACGGCAGGAGGGCAGTGAGAAGGAATCTTTTGATGCCACTCATTTTAATACGCAGTTATTTCATAGAGAAGTACCAGTCCATTTTATCCCACAATTACTGATCTGTCCATTTCAACCGACTCTGAGCAGATTCTGATCAGCATTAGCTGCCCGCCTGTCTGGCTCGGGTCCATTTCTCTTTGATTGCTGCTGAACACGAATGACTATCCAGTACATTATGTATCTACCTGGCTGATGACGCTGATCATTTCGTGATACTAGCCATTTTAATGGGAGTTTCAACCGATCCCAACATGACATCTTTTAGGCAGTGAGTGAGAGCAGTGATAATGACACAAAAGTATGTGCTGGGTATGCAATGGATGTTTGGAGCACTTGTGTTTGATCTGGGTTTGGTGTAATTGAGTGCATCAGCTGGAACTGAGTGTCATTCACTTTTGCCTCTGGCAAAATCATAAACACCTCAAGGTGTGGATTGTAAAAAAAAATATTGCAGTATTTCCCAGACCTGACAGCATAATAGCACTCAGAATCCTCGTCCTCAAGGTGCCTTTTTAACTTAAGATTTTGAGATTTGTGAGGAGCTAAAGAGCAAAGCCGAAAATACCGTTCATGCTCACTTAAGTAGCCAGATTACAGACTTATGCAAACAAGAATTTTCCCCAGTTACATTTTGACAGCAAAGCTGACTTTTTGGCCACGTACAGTATATGCATAGCATGGTATGTCGTTGGCTTTGTACGTGCATGCAGACTTCTGACAGGAATAAATACAGCTGTGACTGCAGTGTAGCTGAATCAAAGGAATGAGCATGTACCAGCAAGGATGTGCAAAACCAGATATGTACCCAGTCAGATTATTAATTAAGAGGTACAAAAGACTCCAAAATATCTTAATTTGCCAAGGCCTCCGAACATTCTGTGATAATGATTAACCAGAGCTGGCAGCTTCTCTGTGCAAACATGTTTGACAAACACGCAGTGATGCAAAAATCCAAGGAGATACAGTGTGGTGCGAAAGTTTGGGCAACCTTGTCAATGTATATGATTTTCCTGTATAAAGCGTTGTTATGTTATGGAACAAGACAACGACCGTAAACACTGCTAAATCTACTAAGGCATTCATGCAGAGGAACAAGTAGAATGTTTTGTAGAATGACCATCTCAGTCCCCAGTAAAAGAGGAATGGTCCAAAATACCTTTAACAAACAGTTGTTGTTTGAAGCTTATTGTCAGTGATACATGTCATCTACAACTGCATGATATTTGCACTGAATTGCAATGAATAGGATTTTCAGCTCATGGTTCAATGTGTCCACTTACAACAATACTGAGAATAGTCTCAGTGTAGCTTTTAGAAACACGAGTTGTATCAGTCACATGATGACTGTCTAAAAAGGTCCACTTTTTCATTGATCTGCTTTTAAAAATAAAGTTTGAGGAAAAAAGTTAAAGGAACATGTAAAAGTCTCCTAGAGTTGTCACTCACTTTCTGGTTGTAGTAGTAAAATTAGGGTAAATGTCAGATACCTTTCATATTGCACTAGCAATGCTGAAAAACATCAATCAGTATAGGTGACTTTGATTACAAAGCCATGTAAAGTAAAGTGAGCACACAGAAAAAATGGTGTCCCCCTCAGATGTCTGCTCTCATTAGTGCTGGAAGGTATACCACCCACAGGGATCTCATTTCACTGACATGCTAGTTAGCCGATTGAAAATAATTAGCCACATCACACGGCCTATGTATCACTGCGTATACATGCTATTAATGATCGCATATCGCCTGCCTTCCATCATACATCATTTACAGCCACATGCACCAGAACATTTGATCTTTATTCAACAGGGCACAAACTTCCTGGATGTGTAATGGACATGTTAGTACAAACATAGATCCTGTATGCTTTAGGCTACAGCTTTCAGCAGCTTTCATGGGTGATATTTTGCTTGAGTGGTTTTTAATACAGTTGGTGGGTTTGGCCAACAGAGTCAGAGAGAGATGAAGGCTGAAGATTGTTTCGCTATCAGCACAGAGGATATAGCCACAGGCCACTCTGAATAGAGCAGAGCAGATATACTGGACCTGGTTCACACAGGTATAGACTTAGAACTCTTATCTGTCTAGGTCAAACGGAAGAGAAAATAACATGCATTATGCATATTACAATAGACTTCTGTGGACACCTTGTTCTATGTGTGCATCAAAAGACTCTCCCATAAAAATACTGAGAGGAAGAAAACACAAGAGTCAAGTAGTGGCATTAATCATGGTGGCAGCATGGGGTTGGCAATGTTGGCAGCCCTCCGCATTGAGTCAGACTGAAATATGAATATCTGCTGTGTAATGTTGTACAGTCCTTTTCCCAGGTGAGGACTCTTTGTTTTTTACTTACAATACACTGTGATAATATCTTTTGTACGTTCATTCTGTGGACTCTTGTCTAACTGGTATTTCTTGATCCTTTTCTAAAACACAGTAGAAAAGTTGTTTTTTTACCTGTCGCTGTCATCAGAGCGTTGTTGAGGTCACTTCCTCTTCTGTTTACCAGCAGGCAGCCGGGGGCAACATCATGCTCTGATGAATCAAGAAATACTGTGAAAATATCTTTATGTCTTCTAGATGGGCTGGTAAAATGAGTTAGACATATTCATGGTTCCCAGGCAGTGAAGCCTGATGATGCTGGTGACATCAGTAACATTTCCTAAATCGTGAAACTGGCACGGGTTAAGTGTCTCAAAGTTAGTTGGATGGATCACCATGAAATGTGGCTCACACATTCATGCCAGTTAGACAGCTGGAATGATTACTATAGAGTGTCTGTTCTGTCATATTACACATCAGACAGATACAAGCTTGCAGGTTTTTAGATGTCCTATCATTTTGAGAAAACAGTTTCTCTGACATTTTAAATATTTAGCGTCTGGTGAGCCTATGACTCATTCTCACAGTTGACCATGCTACTTTTTTTTACTGCTAAAGCCTGCCTAGATAACCTTGTGCTTGTAGTAGCTACAAACAAAACTGACAGACATATTCTACATCCATATCAAAAGTCCACATTACTTCATTCAGACCGACGGTTGCCTCATGAAGCAGGATCAAGAAGTAATCATATGATGATTGGCACACAAGTGAAAACAATTCAGCTTGGGTTTTACATAACACAAGGTGATTTAGTACGACAAATACTGCACAACCATACCTGACCCGACCATTAATTAAGTGAACAACAAACAATAACTGAATTGTGAACCAAATAAATTCACAGGGGAGGTTGCGCAAGCAGATAATCAGACTCATTTACAATCTCTAACTGCAGGACTCCACCTGCTAATGTATTGTAATTTATGCTCTGAGATGGCTTCTTCCTTTCATGCCACGCCTTTTTGACAACTTCTCACATTTCTTCTGTCGTCACTTGCCACCAGCTGGCGGCGAGCGTTGCATCTCTGACTCAATATTCATCCGACTCTCCTTTTTCTGAGCCAGACGTGCTTCCCCTTTTGCAATCAGCCCCCTGCTTAGCTCAACCTAGCCCAAAAGCCCTTTGATGTGTCACTTCACATTTCACCCTCAAAGCTGTGAAATCTCAATTTTCTGATAAGAGCAACCTCAATTTGTCAGGAGATACTATTTATAGATCTGACAGAGATAGAGCTGTACGAGCTGCAATAATTCTTCAAGTACTTAGAGGCTATCGCTACCTTTGTGTGAAGTAAAAGCAATGCTGCCCCAGTCGATCCACCTGATAAAAGCACACTGAGGAAGTTGATTTGAAATGACGCTCGGCAGCACTTTTATTTTGCCAATGTATTAGACATGGGTCCAGTGTGGCTCAGCTTCCTGTTTGAACTCGTACCTCCCGAGGGTTGGAGCTTTTTTAAACCTCAGTTCAACTGACTTTGTAGTTCTTAGAACTACCACCCTCCACACAGCAGTTGAGACGAAACACAAACTGTTGGAGTAGAATTGCTGCCTCAGAACTTTGCTCTCCTATAATTACTACCAGATATGTGTGTGTGTGTGTGTGTTCTAGAAAATGACACATTGCATTATAAAATAAAGTGTCACTCAGTGTATTGTAAAAATACCATTTTGTGTATAAAGTGACTTTGGAAGATATACTGTGTTCTTTTTTTCCACTTGTTGCTTGTTTCCAGTAGCAGATTTAAAAAAAGGACAGCTGCATGTTTCAAACACTATATTTTCCCACCTGTTAGCAGGACAGAGTGACCTAAAAGCACTCGACAGCTTTGTTCTGCCCCAACAGAGCAAAGGTGTATATCACAAACCAAAACCGATGCTATGAATAACCCTCGATGTGCAACTCTGACCTGAGCATATGCAGTAAATACATTTAAAGGTACTGTGTACTTCTAGAAAGCTTATCATTAGTATGAGTTTCAGATTTCTAAAGGAATTCTTCTCATTTTGTAGAATCAGCAGGTTTCCATAGTAATAGACACCTAACCTGTTGAGTAACATAGGCTAGTTTTTTTCTCCTTTTCTCCTTTTGCTCCGTGCACCACACACACACTATTTCTGTTTTATGACATTAGAGGAAAAATAAAAAAAAAAGTCTTAACTAGTTTTTCAAAGATATGCAGACAGCTGGCTCTTTAGCAAAAGTGGAGGAAAAGGAAGAAATAATACTTCAATGTAATAATAGACCCTAATCTGTTTGTCTGATTCATAATTGAGTTCTTTTCATAAAGTTAATATTCAGATGATTTAAAATTCCAGACTTTCAAAAGCCATCAAATTAAAATGCTGATCACTCACACTCCAACACAGACATTATATTTCACTCTGAGTGAGATGTACGCATGTAAATTAAAGCCATTTCTACATATTAATGATTTAATACAAAATTCTGTTGATGACTGCCTCCCGTCATCCAGATGAATGGAAGCCAGATGGTGTGAAATGAATGGTTAAAAAATCAAATCAAATCATACATGGACTTATTCCACATGAAGTCGTTATTAGGTGATGGAGTAGTGCTCAGATTTGCATTGACATGATAATAAAAAAGTATATTGCCTGTAAGAATAGCACAAATATCTAATATTGGTCATTTTCTGTCCAAGCAAACCAGTTTATTTAAGCAGTCTCATGAGCAAGATGTTAAAAACAGAAATTCTAATTATTGTCTTTTAGCTCAGTGTATCATGAAATGCTTGTTTCTAAGAAAACATATTTCAGCCTATAAAACCTGATTAGGATGTTTATTACATCTTTTTAAAATCTACAATAGAAACAAAAGTATCTCTGTACATTTCTTATACATTTTTAGTTCACTGTGAATCTACTGATATGCAATATATTCAATATACTCTGTTTTGTATGCCTAGTACAAATACTAAATTTACAAAAATACTATTAGCTTACATTTAGTATCATTTTAACTTTTCCTTTGAGTTGATAATTATTACTGGACTATAGCTAAAACTATTATTTTATTTTCACATGTAACGATTACTTCTTAAGTCACCAGACAGTTATGTGAAGGTCACAGCTAACAAAAAGTATTTCAGTTCAGATAAAAAAAAGTTACTGACTCACCCCTCTCTAATGATTTCCATACAAAACAACATGCTACACAGTTCATTTGTGACAAATTCTTCATTTAAAACATCAATTAATTGTTTCGTAGTTTATTTTCACAGTTAAATCGTTGAAATACATGCTGGGTATTTTTTTGTACAGTGGTGTGAAAAACTATTTGCCCCCTTCCTGATTTCTTATCCTTTTGCATGTTTGTCACACAAAATGTTTCTGATCATCAAACACATTTAACTATTAGTCAAAGATAACACAAGTAAA
>JAUMTR010000019.1:19398276-19414371 GCA_032270685.1 Microctenopoma stevenorrisi | reverse complement strand
TACTGCATCAAAATAACAGTCAATAAGAGACAATAACAGTCAGTCATTAATCCTCGTCTCTTCATCTTCTTCCTGTGTAATAAAACCACCGAAGTCCTCTTTGTCAGTGTCGGAATCAAACAGCCTCTGAACGGATTCTTCAATCGTTGCGCCATCCTCTTCATCATCACGTGACAGTCCAGTTTTAACCTAAAAGCAACATGATATGTACTTCTCTGTTTGTTTTCTATAATGAGGTACGCGTAGTACCCTCAAACTCATTTGCTCTTCCCTAAATACATTTACCTATACACAAAAACCCACAAATCTTTAAAGATGCCCTGAAGTGATTGTCTGAAGTGATTTATGTAGAGTGATGTCAAATCTTCATGCAGACACTTTGAAACCAGTGGCCAGCTATTACCAATAGGTGGCAATCTGTCCTTGTCACTAAGCGCCTCGAGTGTTGTAGCTTATCTGCAGAACTTTAATGTATACAAAATGAAGTTCTCTGCTGCTGTATGTGTGAAAAAAAGGAGATCAAGAGATGCAGAGGAGTATGACGTAACACGGCTCTGAGAGGGAGAGAAAGGTTGAGAGGGATAAAAGGGATGATGACAGGGGTGCTGACTGGTCAAAAGGTTTGCTTTCTCCACCTGCCATGCCTTATGTCCATGAAAGGCCAAGTTCTTTGGTGTTTCAACACTCCTCATAAGTCTAGTGCACCTCCCAAAATGCCTTGTATCTCTGCATTCCCCAGTCACTGTTTATGTCAGGAGTTCATCTATTCTGCATAAAGGTTAACGGCAAGGACGCATCGGGCGTGAGGCGTTTGGCTCGATCCTCATTAAATGGCTACCACCAGACGAGGGCTCGGGGGGCAGAGATATGGCTGATGTGTGCATGTTTGACTCTGTCACTGGTTGCGGTTGCACAGTTGGCTGGCACAACACACTGGAATCTCATTCAAAGCCAGGGAAAAAAGCAGACAACGCCAATAAACCTGATGCCTCTGGACTTCTCTGTGCGAAATAACTTAAACATGGGCTGTGTGTCAAAAGTCTTGAGTTGATTCTAATGTTACTGCATTGACCCGAAGACAGACAGAGGGCAAAGCAATAGAATTAGTTTCTACTTAAAAAACTAGCCTGGCAACTCGGCTTTCAAGCAATTATGCAAAGACTGGCTCTGTGGTTTCTACTTTTCAAACTGACGAACTTGCAATTGATGCACTTCATCACAGGTTTAACATGTGCAACCAGAACTGATGTTGATAAGACTACGTCCTGCCATCTGCTATAAAGATGAGTCCCAAGACTTTAAGAAGAACTTCAGACAGAGCCGTTGCAAGTACATGCTTCCCTTCCCCACAAAGGACACACACAAAAATTGTCTTTTGTAAGTAAACCAAATGCATAAAATAAATAACATACAGACATCTGTTTACTGTATATGGAACCAAAAAGTACTAAAAATATTTCTGTATTCTAGAAACATTCCCATTATTATGTAGTAAAGAAATAATGCATTTATGTCTATTGGATTTCAAGCACAGTAAGGCCAAGGCTCCCAATACAGAATGGAATCAGTGAAGAGAGCTCTGCACTGCTCAGGCAGAAGAAATACTCTATCTCTTCATCTTGTCCTTGATAGGAATCAACAAATAAGCACATAAAAGGAGGGGAGAGACAGGGGGCAAAAAAGATGCTCTCAGTGGCTCTGAATAAACTAAGCAAGACATTGGAAAAATGTTTATTTCCTTATCTGCACCAATGGAGGATTAGTCTTTCTGTAGACCAGGCTGTACACTAATAGCAAGATGGTTCTGAATTCTCAATATAGTATGTGGGCTAAAATTCAAGTACAGGTTCACCTCAATATTTGGTGTGAAAGAATCACTGAGCTTGTGGTTGGAGACATCTGCAGGTTGCTTTTCTTTTTTTCTTTGACAATAATGGATTTTGACAAACAGTGGTTTATGGGAATGCTTATTGTTTTCCTATAGCCCCAAATGTGTTCCTTCCTTCCCTCTAAAGTACTGCAAGGAGGGAACACATGAAAACTTCTGTATGACAGAATATACTTTTATATAGTTTTACCTCAAGTAACATAATGTTTACCATCCCAAACAGTACTGCATGATATATGTGGTGTTGCCACACTGATAAAGCCATGAATGTAACTAGACATATAGTGTATTTAACATATTCAACCATGTTTTGAACAAAAGAAAATTGGTTTGAGATCTGGGGAGATTAGAGCCCCCCCCCATATGTTAAAGCTAAAAAGCTTGATCAGTGATAAGGAGCTGGGATGCTGTAACAGTGAAGCTTTTGAAAAGGACATGCTATTTTCATCATCACATATTTGTTTATTAAGAGAGGATTAGTTCACCCAAAATTTTTATTGCTGCAGGGATTCTTAGGGGACCAGAACCAGGACATTTCCGCCATATTTAATACTTTCACACTATCTGCTATATCACAGCAAATTCCTTCAACTGCACCTGACTGACAAACCTAATGAATCAGTAGAGCCGCAGTATGTCTGTGCTTGTTCCTGTATAACAACAATGAATTACATTCATATGAAAGTAACACATAAAAAATAAAGAAAGAGAAATAAAATTATTTGATAAGTAAGGCAATCCATTTGAATGCAAATCTGTGCCCCCTGGTCTTTGAAGTTAGATAATCATGGTTTGTTCCCACGATGGCTAGTACTACAGGAATGCCCCCTACAATGTGAGACCTGTAAGGCTTATTGCTTTCACCCCTTTCACCCCACCTTCAATAATTATCTCTAAAATAAAAAATGTATATTAAGATATGCTCTGTCCAGGATGCAGACAGTTATAAACATATATTATATGAGATATTTTATTAAGTTTTGATAAGACATATAACACTTGTTTAATGGTTAGAGATACCTGATCTTGTTTAACCAATGTTAAAGCTTTTTAATTGGACTTTTTGAAATACCTATGTTGGGCCCTTAATAATATGTTTTTTCCTCTGATAATATGGTAGGAGGCACAAGGGTTTTATTTTTAAATACAGTATTAGTACATGTTTTCAACAATTCACAGCTGTTTTTGTTATAGTTTTTTAACACTGTTTTAAAGTGGCTCCACATTCTCCTAATTCCACTCGCTGTCGCCATTTCTGAAGAAGGCCCATTCCTTATTATTAAAACACCGATATGCGAATGAGGTCCACGGCTTCTCATCCTCAGGACTTCGATAGTACAAGCACACCTCGAAATAGTAAAACTCATAGCCTGGAGTTCCAGAACCACTGCATGTATCCCAATCTCCCTCTAAACCGGACTTAAATATCCGCACGGAAGTCTTCTTTGGAGTATCTTTGGAGTCGGTATTTTGACAGCTGTCAATCAATTTTTGATGGAAACCTTCTCCTTATTTTGCAGACCACCCAGCCACCATTTTCCAGGCTCTAATTTGCTGATACTTTATGAGTTTAACAAGAACTGTCACCTATTGTTTGGCAGTACTACTTTAGTAGTAGAAATACACTTGAGAATGTTCTCTGTTGTGATTATAGCACTTCAGTCTGCTGACCCTGCTCAGCTGTACCTCATGCCTTCTGCATGACACTGTAGTGATCTGCCTCATGGGTTCAACAGCTATATCATATAATTTCAGTCAGAGCAGAAACTAAAACGTAGTTAAACTATGTTTCAGAGCTCTATGGCTATCCTGTATTTTCAGATTATGGTATAAAAGCTTTATGTCATCATTATGTCGTCATGTATCACTTTCAGAATGTTTGAGTTGTTACCTTATCTGTGTCCATTTCCCTTTCATGCTTTACTTCATAGAGCAATTATGTCTAGAAATGTCTGTCGCTTCCGAGCCAACTGTTGACTATCAGTCTGATACAGATTTGAGCCGACAGTATGTTGACACTGATAACTTGCAGTGGAGGTATACAGTAGCTTGGAGGACAGCGCTGCCACCTGATTCATGACCTGAGCATATTCAGACCATGAGAGCTGGAGAACCGTCATGGCCAAGCAACCCTACAGTACCTCCACGTAATGAGCACTGCTCTAGAGTGGTGAAGGTTTCTGGCCTGGGCTCAGAAGTCAGTTAGAGAAGTGACAGGGCTGCTGGATGCTGGATGAATGCCTGAGCAGCTGTCATGACCCTGCATTTGACAGTTTCTTTTCTGCTGAATGGGAACGAGTAGATGTAAAGCCTGGCAGATACGTAGGCTCTGGCTTTAACACAGGTTTGAAATGAATAGGCATTACTGACTTCGTTAGAACTAAGCTGCTCCGTTCTGCATATGAGTCTTTCTTAAATATAACTGTGCAGGTAATTTATCATAGTGCTGTGTTTTCTTTGAGTAACATACAAAGTAAGTCAAAGCCCCAAAAGCAAAATAATCACACAAATGCTAAAAAGGGAACAATTGTCCTTTCTTCGCATTTCTTTTTGGCTTACAGTGCATGTAGTTGTGTGTCAAGAGGTGTCACATACACACTGCATCACATTGTTCCATGTGACAAAGATCAGCTGCCAAACAGGGTGGGTGAAGTGACTGTGTATGCAGGGCTAATGAGGGCCAGGCCTACCAAAAATAAACAGGGTCAGGTAACAAGCTGAATACAGCTTGACTGGTGGGCAGGTGAGGAATGACATTTCTAAAGGAAACTGGAGAAAGAACAAAACACACCAGAGGAAGTCAAAGTAATTAATTGAAAAATGTCCCTGAACAATTATTTCAGCTTTGAAAGCGTAGTTAAAAATCACATACTCAACAAGCCACAATAAGAGTTTAGAATCCATGTATGATTTATAAAGAGTAAAGAAGAGACACTAAACCCAGCTGATCTGCTTCACTGGGACATGTGTGGGAGGTTTGAACGGATTTGATCGACAGTGACCTGGCAACAAACAAAAACAACCACACAGCTGTCATCCAGTTCTGATAAATTTTGACTGATGCAAGGAAATAATTAGCATCACCATTTCCAGCTGAGCATCAACACCCTCAAACTGCTGTAATATCAGCAGATTGTCCTGTTTTCAATGTGTTTCTTTATTATCTATAAGCTGTAAGATGCATATCCAAATTTTTTTTTGTCTTTTTTTAAATCTGCTATATAACTGCAACAATGTCTTATGCATAGTAACTGCAGTAATGCTCTACGCTTACCTCTCACGATCCGTGCCTCCTGCTTTGCTTCTTGAACAAATTGAAATTGGACTTACAGGTAAAGTTATATTGTATTATGTAAGAGGATTAAAGTAACACCTAAGGAGCATAATGCAAAAGAAGGTAGAAGTAAAAGTTTCTGATAACTGCAAGGGAAGCACACATCCGTTTCTCACACGCTCTTCAGAAAGGAAGCTTCCCATATTTGGGCACAAAAATGATGACATTGCATGTAGAAATCCAATTAGTGTTGACTGTAATCCCCAAGGTAATTTACACAGTTAACATCATGTTGTAAATATTATTTGACGTTGTGCTCTAATTAACACTGATTACTGTTGTAGATAGAGCTGTCATTATGTAATATTTTGCAGTGACTGTGATGGTGTCATTTCAGTTTGTGGTCTGCAAAACCATTAAATCTGTTTGGGGAATATCCCTTTGATGTTTTAACCTTTCAAGGAGAGCCACTTTAGCTCCAAAATTGGCTCCACATCCTCAGTAAGCCCTCCACCACCTGTAAGTCAAACCCTCTGTGGAATAAATGTGAGATTGGGTTGAGTGGAGGAATGAAGGGTTTTGGGTGATGAAAATAGGAATGCTAATGTGTAACGTCTAATTGCTAGTTGCTTAAATTGGCTGACATGAGCACCCATCTGCTGAAGGTGTGCAATGCTGTAAAGTGCTTCCTAATTAAAATACTTGAAAGATAATTTGGGGAATTGAAAATTATTTAATGCTCATTTATGTAATTCCAGTGCATTAGGAAAAACAGAATGAGAGCACGCTGTGTCTATTATTTATTGTGCAAGTAGGAATGAAGGTAACCGAGGAAGTCAGGGTGAAGGGGTGGGGGGCCTAGAGGAAAACGCACAATATTTATGGAGCACTGTCAGGTTAATGTCATGCAACATTTATTGATGCGGTAATGTTTCATTTAGCATACGTTCCTGTAATAAGACATTAGGTGTTGTGCTATGATTCAGATTTTGATGGTGCTGGAATGACAATCAGATGCCCTTGAATACTTCACTAACATTTTGTCTGTTGTATTTAGAGGGAGAAAATAAAAATCAATCAAACTTAAACTATATTTATGCCTACAGTGATGTGTGGTTGTGCTGTGCTATCGAGAACATGCGGATCTGGCTTTCAATAGGTGGCTGTAAGATATTGAACATTTCAGACAGGAACATGATTGGATTAGCTTTGATAATGGAAGTCATAAAAGCAGGCGGTGCCATTTTAATAAATCTACCACATTGCCAAAGGGTAGAAATTATTGAAGCAGCTCATGAAATGACAACAGAGTCTCCTCAGACTAGTACTCTCCTAAACCACAGCACAGAGGCCTTGGTCGGATCTATAGACCTATAGACATTGGAGACAATCTAGCAGGTTCCCAGTGTTGCCTGTGCTTGGATGACACCACGTAAATGACCAGCTGTACCTCAGCGTGGTTGTAGCTGCCCTGATAGATTGTGTGTGTTTTTGTTGTCTCCTGTGAGGAATTTCAAAGCTTTTCTTTTGACAAGTGACAGTGATTTACATAAGGATTAAAGCATAAATTATCATATCAGACACAGAGTGGGATCACTGAAATAACTCAAGGAAAACAAAGCTATCAGCTGGATATCATGCCATGCTATGCATATGGATGCGCGTGATGAAAGTGTCCCCTCTTCTTGTCTGCTGTACACTGCATGCAGCAGTGCTTTCTGTTTGCAGCCAGTTCACCTAACTGCATTTCTAGAAGGACTTTAAAGTTTATTTTGATCATTATCTCCAACGGCTGTCATTGCAAGGTTCAATCACTGTATAAAGAGAGGACTTCACAGGGTCACATTGTTATCATTGATTTCCTTGCCAATGACATGACAATAAATTGCCACTGACAAAGACCCAGAAAGAACATTTTTTTGTAGAGAAGCCAGTATTGTTGTTTATGGGAGATACTGTTTCTTTTCCTGTGGTTCTTTCACAAAAGCATATTATCTTTGTACCACCAAATCCTTGTCCTGCAGACACTGTTGTGCTGATGGTGTCTGCCCGTAATGAAAATACCAAATTTATCTTTATAATGGATCATTATACACCTGCCACAGTGTAATGGCAGCAAGATAAAAATAACATTGGTTGATTTACTTCACTGGCATACTCCATTAGATTTTAGTCTCGCAAATTAGCACAGAGGAGGAATAAGGATTGCAGAGCAGGCGAGCTGTGAGATCGAGAACATACGCACTGTAAAATTGCCTCATTATGAAAGTTGTATCACAGGGACATTATAAACAACCCCTGCCAGGGGATTTATTACCACTGAACAAAACCATAGAGGGTAGTAGCAGGGGCAGTGTCCTTTTTCACTCTTCCAAAAAGCCATTAGTGTACTGCACTGAGTAGTTATGAGAAGCGAGGGCACCGTGAAGGGATGGTAGCAAGGAAAAAAGGAGAAAGCTGACACATAAATGATTGTAAGGGGAACTGAATAAAAGAAAATCATGTTCAAAACTGTGAAAAAGAAAAAAATACCTATAATAATAAATAAAGCTGTTGAATGCAATTTTGTCTACATTTGTGTAAAATAACACAATTGATCCATCGTGATGAAAACAGCCTCTTAATTATATAAAGGGGACACCACAGGGTTCATTTCTAGGCCCATTTGTTTTTTCATCTAAGGATTGGATTATAGCATAGCTTTTATTTATGCTAAACTTAAAAAACTGGAGCTTTTTTTTCATTCTGTAAAACCACCGGCTTTGTCACAGAAATAGGTTACATTAAAATTAGGTGCAGTGTGACCATGTTAGCAAATATGATTATTCAGTTACTACGTCCAGTTAATTACAGTCAACGAGCTCAAAGCTCAGCAGTCCGCCTTTACTATACATGTGTATCTTAAATCTAAGAGTTAAAAATATGCAATATGTCTTTCTTTGAGCGATAACTTGTGTGTCTGCATAGAAGAAGAAGAATCCACTTTATTGTCATTGATACATTTTTTTACATGTTACAACAAAATTGGTCCTCTGCATTTGACCCATCACCCCTGAGGGGAGCAGTGGGCAGCCACATGGCGCCCAGGGAGCTAGCGCTGGGTGTCTCGTTTAGGGACACACCTGGTATGGGGGGTGGGCTGGGTGCCTCAGCTGGGAATTGATCTCGGGTCTGCTGCTTTCCCAGCCTTCTGCCATAACCACTCTGCTACCAGGCCACCTAGTGTCTGCATAAATGATGAAAAAGCATTTTGGCAGGATCTTGGCTATAAAGGTTGTTGAGCAAATTCAGTCTATGTTTCAATGCTGCAGTCTCAGATCACAGTTAAGCCAGTTACTGAAAATAATGAGGACATAATAAGTGATGGGTGATGGTATGTAAAAAAACATTTTTCAAGGTCAATGATGAAATTTAAGCAAATTTGTCTCTCTGACTGAATATTAAGGTGGCACAAGAAATAGATCTTGAATTTTATATATTCTTTTACCAGAATAAAATGACCCCATAACAGGAAGTGCAGTACAACAAGCTTTGCGTAGAGAAGCTGTACCACTCTGATCTGTATATTTGAGCCATTGGAATTTTCATTGCATGTTACAAATGCAGATCTCCCAACAGCCATTTTTGCAGAGGAAGCACCAGTGCATCTTAATGAGATAACTAACATGGATGTCTCGCTCATCGCATCTTAATGTATGACTCATGATAACCTAGGGTGATGTGGAACCTCGATCTTCTCTGACAGCTAAGAAGGCTGTTGTGGCATATCCCAGGGAAAGGCAGCGACGCCAGTAACGTCAACACAGATTGGCAGCACACACTTCCCAAGGTCGACAGAGCACTAGAGCAACAGCAAAGGTTATTTCATTGCATTTAGCCAGTGACTACACTGTATCTCACACAAGCCCTAGGCTGCTTTCAGGAGCCTGTGCTTCTGAATTCTTTTGAAATGTTTGCCACAGACTAACATTTGTATTCTTCCTTCTGAATTTAATTATGTTTTTTATTGATATCACAAGAGCACAGGCCAGGCTAACAAAACCTAAAGTCACTTCAAAATGTAAGGACAAATTCCCCATCACTTCAAACCTTTACACTGTCACTTTGACAGGCCATAATACTTATTAAGCTGACAATGCCATGATGACTTAAGCCTCAGACAGAAAGACATTTTATACGGATACAGAGCAGAGGCATTGGTCAAAGCAGTCATACAGTTTGCAAGAGTGAGCATTTCCTGACCTTGTGAGGGGTTTATAAGTGGAAGAGGTGATCTTTTTTGTCAGCACAAAGTTATTGTGCTTGCTGCTGTAACCGGATGATATCCTGACTCTGCACTGTCTGGAATATACACCCTCCCCTGGTAAATTTCATCTCTTTATCCCTTGGAGCGGGAGCGCAGCAGCCTGGAATGCACTCCCTGTGGGTGGAAGTGAGGAGGATTAGGGAGCGCCCCATGTGCACAGCTGTACATTTGAAAGCTGCTCTCTTATGGGGATTGAAAGAGAGAATTTGTCTAGATATATGACCCTATGCTTTTTGACACTCGCTTTCCATCAAATTGGATATCACTGATGGAGTGATGGATTCCATTATGTGCTTTGCTAGGATGCCATCATCTGACACCAAGCAGAAAAACAAGAACACTGCATCAGCTCTTCTGTCTCTCAAAACCATTTGAACCTTTCAAGTCATGTGGCAGTGCACCAAATTACACTGACAACCACGACAAAATAGTTGCTGACTTTTAAATGGATTACCAAATGTATATATTAGTATTTTTGGACTTGTTTGACAAAGAGTTCCCACTTTGAAAGCACGCCTGGGGATTTGTGAATGTACATTTGCCAGTTGGTAACATTGGAAAACCAAAAACAGCGTCCAGTAAATAAGACAACATTCAGAATTACTGGAGGGTATGTTCCTGCTGTTATTCCAGAGTGTAGCTGCCTAACTTGTAATATCAAGTTTAAACTTCTAGGACAAGTTTATCCACCAGAGGAAAACAAAACTGATATAAAAACTTCAGTTTAGCCCCTGGTGAGAGAGCTAAACAGCAGATACTACTGTCAAAACAAATGTGATCTCTACTTTTAAAATGATTTCCTTATGTATTTTTCATAGTTATTAAAAAAAGAAACAACTTTAAGAAGAACACCATGTACTGACTGTTACAATCAGTTACAATCAATGTAACAGCTTTCAGGCGAAATGATTTCATGTCTTAGTGCATAGACATTTTAACTCAATTTGTTCCATTTGTCCCCAGACTGCAGATCTACAGGTTTCTGATGGGGGTAAACCTCCCCTTGTGCTGGCGCGGTCACTGCTCTCTGGCCCCCTCTGGACAGGTTTACAGGCCGCCTACTTCAGGTCACATTCAGCTACACTACTCAATTTCATTGCTCCAGTAGACTGGACTTCTAGTGTCAGTCGCCAAAGGCAGCCCAAAGCACAGTGAGACTACTAAACATAGTGTGTCCCTCCCCCCTCTTCCCTCACTGCAGTATAAGTGGCAGGTAAGAGCACCTGCCACTGCACACATCTTGTGTGGCACCAAATGAGCACATTTATCTTATGAGCTGAGCTTTTCTCACGTGCGTGCTATACTCAATTCCAACGTGTCTCTTTTACTCCACACTGACGAATGAGATGGAAAATTCTTACGTCAAAAAGAAAATACGCTCGCTGAGAGCTCTCGCACCGCTATCCTCCACAGCGGTGTCACAACTGAAGAGAACAGCGTGAACAGCCACGACATCAAAAAGCAGGAGGTTTTGGGTTGTCACAGAACTGTGACATTTTGTGTAGAATGCCATTATGATAATGAACATTCACTCTCTATCACCATCACCTCTTGGGCACTTTTTATTTAATGTACTTCTCTGAAGGTAACAGTCTATGACAGTCTTTTGAATTTATTGCATTGCATAGCAGGGTTATTTCTGGAAGTCACTCTAAAAAAACAGCTTTAAAGATTATCTGTGCAAATCTATATCAAAGCAGCTTCCCATAATGTATTATTGGGTGTTTTGGGGAAATAAACTACTGTCTACTGGCGTCCGCCTGTCAGGGCCGAGGTGTTGGCTTTGAATATCAATGCTTTTCTTCTAAATGAACTGAGCGGTGGTAAATCTTAAAAATTTGAAAAACACACACAAAAAAGCGGCGTTCTTCCAATGAGCTGAGCAGACTGCTTAAATCTAGCATGAAATAAAGTATTCATTGTTTGATTGCATATCTCCCCATACGTAGAGCGAGCTGGGCACCACCGCACCTTAACAATCCTGTAATGATCCAAAACCAGTGCAATCGTATGTTACTGATGCATGACAGTATTATCATTTAAAAAGCCTGCTGAGCCTCCGTGCTCCCAGCTTAGCTAAGAACACATCATATCTACTCTCATCTCTGGCGGTCTAAGAATTCATAGAATTCACACTTAGAGATTTTTAACAAAAGCTGCTGCGCTGTAGCTGAGCCCAACACAATTACAAATTCTGTCAGGGGGAAATGATTAAATGACTTCCATTTACCGTGGTTTTAAAACTTAAACAGTGTATGTGCTAATCTTTTTACCGGGGATGCCAGCTGGGTAAAAGCCTTCCTCTGTTTTTGCAAACTGATTCTAAAACATATTCATACCTGCAGACTCACACACTGACACACACGCCTGTCTGTGCACTCGCTGCCTGTCATTAAACCTTCCTACTCCTGGGCTCCCGTGTTGCCATGGTAACAAATATGAAAGATACAACTTATTATTGCGTGGTTTCCCACACAATAAAGATCACGTTATTGATGGAGTAACAGCCAAAATCTAATCAAACTCAGCTCCCCTACTCAATTGCCCACTTTTGGTAGCTATTGTCCTGGACTATTTTGAACAGATTCCCTAGAGCAGGCAGAGTGCATGTTAAGAATGCATGAAAAAACTGTATTGCTGTGCACTACACTTAAAAGCTTTGTTTTGATTTCTTCAAGTTAAAACATCAGTGTTAAAGTGCAGCTGGGCCTGAAAAATGAGAGTCTTGAGACGTGGTGTCACAGGCTGCACCTGCACACAGCCTGAATAATGCACTCAGACCACAAGGACACCTGATGTAGCCCATACATCTGCTGCATTGCATGCACGCACACACATATGTGTGCTATTCACACATACAGTAAACTACACAGATGATCATGAAAGTCAAGACGTTCAAACATACACGTACAGTTGACCTGGTGAACCAAAATAAATGCTCTTAATTGGAAAGGGGAGGCAAAACATCTGTCAGACACATATGGGTCGAGAGTCTTATCTCTTTGTCGCTTTTCTCCGGCTCTCTTTCTGTGGATGCCGATTAGTGAAATCTTTTTTATTTAGTATTCATGTAGAACCTGCACTATTCAAAGCCTGCTTTTCATTCTCCTGAGAGGAAGCTGATATAAGGAAAGAGCGAGTTTATTTCATCAGAACACAACCTCAATACTTGGCAGGTCTCCACAATGTTTCAAGTATTGCATGTTGTCTTTATTGTAATGTGTCGGATGAAAGTGGGGCAGTAAATAATCAAATTTTACTCATTTTAACTACGTTGGTAAAGCAGTAAACATAATCATGCCTCTTTAATTGCAAAAAAAAAAACATCCCCAAAGCAATCACAGTTTCAATTATTGATAGATTTTGCTGTTGAGTCATCCGATAGTTGTCAGACTTAGAGCAAAAGCTAGGATGGTGATGAGAGGGAGCATGTTTAATGCTTTCTGTGTTGACAATTTGAGAGCAATTACACAAGAAGTTTAAAAAACTGACTGAGTGGGAAAGCTGCTTCCTAATACACATTTCCTAGGTGGATACTTCAAGGTTAGAAACATAGGCAAGGAGAAAAAAAGAGTAAAGGTTAAAATAGACAGTGGACACAGACACATATTCCTTCATTTCTGGGTTCTAGCATTTTGTGCTGGAGCAGAGCAGAGTCTGACTCATCAATACTGGATGAGTTGTACAATATCAGTCTGGGCTCAAACATGGCGCTGCTACCTATAGACACTTCCACAGCTGTATTATTGTATTCTGGGAAGTATATTATATACATATAAGTATTTACACTAAAGCTGAGGGTAAAAACATTAAATGACTAAATGCAAATGTGGGAAATTATAGCTATCATATAGATGGCATATTGATGGCTTAGTGATACATCAGGCACAAAACCCATTCAGCACTGGTTCTTTGGCAGGAGTCAATCCTGACTGTCACTGGCCGGGAAGTGGGGTGCCCTGTGGACAGGTTGTCAGTCTGTGGCAGGGCTGACACAGAGTGACACACAAAAATGCATTCCCACGCTTTCATCCACGAGACAGAATGACTAATTAAACAGTGTAAGTGTGTGAATAGTGAGAGGTACCAAGTGTATAGAGAGAGAAAACCCACGCAGGCACAGGGAGATTATAAAAAGAACCCATTACCTTCTAGCTGTGAAATGGGAGCAAAGAAACAGCTAAAAAAGAACAAAGCAAACTCTCAGGCCAAACACTTGCATTCTCTGCATTCAATTGTATCCCACTCTGGGGGACACATGAATAAAGCCAATCCACCAAAGGTGCACAGGACCATGCACCAGCAGCGTGTACTGCTGCCTGAGAGAACGCTGTTTCTGGTTTGCTGAGCTGATGAGTTTCTGACACTCTGTTCTCCTGCAGGTCAACTGCCCCTGGGAAGCAGGTGTCTTTCTTTCAGTGGGGAGCAACACTGTGTGTGTGTGTGTGTGTGTGACAGAGAACGAATTTCAGCACACGGAGTACAGTAAGCTGTGTGTATGTGTGCGCTTACACCCTCAGGAGGGCATTAGGGACGTAAACCTGGATTTTGTCCGACACCTGGAACCAGGCTTGCTCGACCTCATTTGTTGTGCAGCACCTCTGATTGGCCAGCCTGCCCTCAGTTGTCGATGTCTATTTTACAAATATGAGTAGTAGACATGCCTTTGGCTCCTACAATCTGCCTTTCCTCCTTTTATTTATGAATGGAATTCTTTTAATTATTTCTATTTTGCGTGACAGGATTCAGATGTGACTGAGTCTTGTCTAGTGGAAAGCACTTGAAAGAAAGGGACAGGTGTACGTTTGCAGAAAGAAGGATATAGACGTCTTTATAGAGAAAAGGGCAAACCAACGTGGAGGAAAAAAATCCCTCCAGCACCATCTTTCTATTTCAGGACACAATGGAACAAGCTGATGTTTGAGTGAGCGCAGCCAAGACCAACATAGCAAAACACAGTTATAGCCCCAATAAATTAGGACACAGTTAACAGCAACAGCATGTCAACATAGCCCAGGATGGGGGCTTCAAGCGACACATTGAGCATAGTGCAGCTAATGGGGAGTGATTTGGGGTTGGTCCAAGATATAATTACCGTCCCCACCTCTCCTGTTCAATGGAGTCTGTGGCCCCCCGGGATAGGGCTATTTCAGTGAGGTAATGAAGAGCCCATGCCCAGGAATGGATGATCAAATTGTCTGCAACAATCTGCTTTTTTGCTCCTGATTGTCCCCAAAGACATAAAGAGCTGACCCAAGATTTTTTTTCCTTTCTATTAGAGCCAAGCCAGCTTTAGAAGCAACTCATCCCCCCACCAACAAGGTCGCTGTATGGTAGTGCTGTTGTGTGCATGCAGGAGATGGTAGTCCAATTCATTGTGATTTATGTGTTGTCTCGCTAACAGGAGCGTAATGAAGTTCTCCCTGCAAACACATGTTTGGGCTCCGAGGGGCCAACTGTGCCGGTAGGAGAGAGGAGGATGCATGCATAACCGGAGTGAGCATGAAAGCATAAACATAGCATAAATCCAGATGATAATATTCTAATGACTGCAGTCCTTATTCAGGAGAATTATTTGCTTAAGGGTTGCACCCAGTGATATGAAGTAATTGAGAGAACTTTCATTAATGTCTTATCTATGCAACATAAGTGTGTTTTATATCTTTCAGCTGTTCAGTGCTGGCAGCAAGCAACTAACTTAACTACATCACTAATGAAGTTACTTTTCAGAAGAAGTAAACAGAATTAATCATTGAGTCAAGGCAAACTCTTTGACATCTGATATAACATGTCATATTGTGTTTTCTCCACTCGTATTTCACCATTTGTCCAGCGCTCTTTAAAGAAATTATGTTAATGTGCCCTCCTCTCAATAGATGATAAATGGCATCACACCATTATCTCAGTTAACCAACTCCTAGGAATTTACACCAGCAGTTCCTCGACGCAAAAAAAAAAAGATTTAACTACACTTGGATTAAAACCCAACAGAAACAGAAGAACAGCTGCTTCCTATTCTGAATCGCTGGCCTGGCATACATGCCTAATATCTAGTAAAACAATAAAAAATGCACTTCTATGATGCTGTCTCTCCTATTAAGCCCTCCCCTTTTGGGAAGCACTATCGTTTTTCAAACTCCCGAGCTCCCAGTTTGTAACACAGGCTTTCTGTTTTGTATCCAAGGCCAAAAAGACCTCACGATGACTTCATCCAGGACTAGTTTCTGTTCAGAAGTCAAGTTCTAGAGCAACAGAAGGGCACTTTATCCAGTTGAGAAGTCATCACCATGACCACAGTAAGTTGACCTTCATGTGTACATTTAAATCTTCAAAAACTGATTAATAACTACCTTTAGTTGATTCTTTTTTAAACACAGTGTTGAATTGTTGTTTTTACCTGCTAACATGTTTCGGCTAAAACTGTAGCCTTCATCAGAGCGTGATCGGAATCACTTCCTCTTCCGTTTATCACAAGGCAGCAGGGGACGATATCGCCCCCTGCTGCCTGTGTCCCTCTGGTTTATGATTCTGTCCCATGAATGATCCAGTATGTAGACGCCTTCATCTCTGTTCATGGTATCTGGTCCACGTCTCCTTATTTCTATTGCCTCTTTGATCCATCTTTTG
>JAUMTR010000019.1:19376555-19392587 GCA_032270685.1 Microctenopoma stevenorrisi | reverse complement strand
TGTAGGAGTAATATGATCTCTCTTATTAAGTCCAGTCAGAACTCTGGCTGCAGCATTCTGTATTAACTGGAGGCTTTACAAATCATAAATATCAGAGATACAATTGATCAGAACCCCCCTAAAACTGGCATGGACAGTTGCTTGTGTCCAGTAGCTCTAGATGTACCTGCAACACCTCAGTCTTATTTACACTCCTTCCTTCTTATAAATAATGCAGAGTTAATCTCAATAATCAATTAATCTAGATCAACTACCTGTCTTTTAGACAGAGGTTTTACCTCTAATTAGCTCATCCATATTAGATCAGATAAATATATCCTTATTAACAGGTTATGTACTACAGGTCTCTAAGGTAGCTGTTGGCAAACCTATATTAAAAACAAACCTGCACTTGATCCAGGGGTTTTGGCAAATTATAGACCAATATCCAATCTGCCCTCTTTTGCTAAAATAACTGAAAATGTTGTGGCAAAGCAATTATGTGACCACCTGCGCAGGAACAATTTGTATGAAGATTTTCAGTCAGGATTTAGACCCTAGTACACTGGTTAAAGTCACTAATGATCTTCTCTTCTGCCTCAGGCAGTGGACTTGTCTTTATACCTGTGTTGTTAGACCTTAGTGCGGCTTTGGACATTATTGACCACAACATTTTATTACACAGACTGGAACATGTCATTGGAATTAAAAGAACAGCACTAAGCTGGTTTGAATCATATCTGTCAGATCTCTACCTTTAAGATTAGACTTAAAACTTTCCTTTTTGATAAAGCTTACAGTTGGAGATGGATCAGGTGACTCTGAACCATCTCTTAGTTCAGCTGCTATAGATTTAGTCTGCTGGGGGACTTTCCTGACACTCTGAGCTCCTCCCCTCCCTCTCTCTCTCCATGACATCATCACATGTTGTTAACATTGTGTCTCCTCTAGTTGTGCTTCGTCCTTCTGTCTCTCTCTCTCTCTCTCTCTCTCTGTACCTTTCTGCAGGTGTTCTTGACCTTGGATTTGTGCGATTTCACCCTGTGGCCGCTGGTCCTATACCAACCTGTCCAGTGCTTTGTCTGCTGCTCGTTGTTGTTACTATGATCTCTGTTACCTGCTGTTCTTTTCTCTCTCCTCTGTCCACTAACCCCAACCGGTCGAGGCAGATGGCCGTCCACCCTGAGCCTGGTTCTGCTGGAGGTTTCTTCCTTTTAAAGGGAGTTTTCATCTCCACTGTTGCCTAGTGTTTGCTCAAATGGAACTGTTGGGTTTTCTACATTTTTTTCTTTACATGTACACTTATATTTTTGCAAGGTCCTAAACCTTGCTATGTAAAGTGCCCTGAAATGACTTTTGTTATGATTTGGCGCTATACAAATATAGATGAATTGAATTGAATTGAATTGCTTGGCAGACGCTTTTACCCAAAGCAACTTCCAAGGAGCTAGTGCTGGGTGTCTGGCTCAGGGACAAACATGGTAGGGAATGGACTAGAAATCAGACGTGCCTTCGAAACTGTGACCTTCTGCATCCCAGTCTGACACTTACCCCATTGAGCTACCAGGCCGCTGGTAGCTGCAACCTCTTTTAATTTGATTCGTTGTTCTGACATACCTTTTAGCTATAGCCAGTATAACCTGATCTATAACACACAAGAGTAATTTCAGTAGCTACAGTAAGTTTGACCTGACTCGGAAGCAGGCTAATGTATCGATGTTCTGTGTATAAATTTTTTTACACTACCCTTTTGATGTTGATGACGTCGTCATCATAACCATTTGCATTAAATAGAAACCTTATCCATTCTTCAAGGGGTAATATTTAAGTATTAATATTTGATTTATGTCCCAGCATAGGGGAAATTTTGACACGACATGAAACCATACCAAAACTGAGGGATAATGTTTTCTTAATCAGAGCAAAACAAATATTCAAAACATTCAAAACGCTATTTACAACATAGTGAATAACATAGAGGATCACAGGTTGCTGGCATGCAGACTGGTAACAGTGAAGAGGAGAGCCCTGGGAACTGGTCTTTAGAACCTGTCCACCCGTCAGTTCCTAAGAAAACCTATTTTCAATAACACCTATTAACCACGCACACACTCTCACAAAGAAGGGTTCAAAGAAGCACATTGGGATGAATTCAAAAACAGTTATCATAGTACACAAAACTGATCACGACTTGGTTCATAACAAACTTAACCATAACCCCGGTCTTTTTGGCAAATAAAAATATCTTATTCTACTTAGTTTATTAACCAATTATTCATTATTTAGAGATTTAAAATGCTGATGCCACCCATTCATTTTTTCTCATTAATATTCAAACTATGCTGAATTACCATAAATTCAAAGTGCTGTTTACATTGGTGCAATGGCCCACTGCCATTCTTAAAACTTGTCAACAGGGGAGGCTTAATTTACAGGTCAAAACAGCAAGACACATTGTCACTAATAGAGTGCATTATGTGCAGAGGACAATGTGTTCATTTCAGCCTTGTTTATATTTACAAAACCCCCCAAAATTTCAAAAGACTTGGATTAACAACCACTTAAGTCGCTCATGACATCGCTTTGGCTCAGACAGCCTGTGGTAGATTTGCATACTCAGAAAGTCAGTAAGTCCTTTCTGCTGTTCCAAGCTTCAAATTATAAAAATTCAAGCAGTAGCAATCACTGAGAAATTTGACTCTTTTCTTATTTATTTCACTCATTCTTTGGTGACACATAAACATTACATTTTATCTACAGGTCATACGTTTAATCAATTCTGCTATTGTTCTCAGTGCTGACTCAGTACAGAAGCTGCTACGTTCTTCTTCTCACCTGATGTAAAGCATTTTGAGAGGCAGTGGAACAGTTCTAATTATAAACTGATGCAGCTTCACAGCTGGCTGTAGTGATGTTTTGATGTTCAGTGTTCAGTCTTGTGAACTCTCTCCCATGTGCCTAAATAAACCTGTTTCAAGTCTGACAAATTAGAGATCCCTGATGTGAAAATTATGTTAATATACTCAGTCTGGCATCTTTCGCAAAAGTAGATGTATGTAACTGTATTGTCGACAATACAACTGCAAGCAAAGAATGAAAGATGACATTCTTCATTTTCCTTACAACAGATCACTGATCAAACAAAACTTTAAATATCAACAAATAATGTATTATAATGACTAAAAACTATAATTAATAAATTAATAAAATAATAAATAAAACTATAAATAATAAATATACTATTATTAATTAAATTAAGTATACATATTAATTATTATCAATTAACCATTTTATCCAGATACATATTCAGTCATTTTCACTTTAATTTGTGCATAAATGTGTATTATATAAAAATTATTCAATTCAATTTTTCTTTATTTGTATAGCGCCAAATCATAACAAAAGCAATTTCAGGCAAGGTTTAGGACCTTGCACAAATATAAGTGTATATGTGAACAAAACAATGCAGAAAACCCAACAGTCCCATTAAAGCAGCACTAGGCAACAGTTGAGAGGAATTATCGTATTCTTATAATCTGTACTGTAATAACATCAGTTGTTTAGTGAATTAGTAACTTTCCATTACAACATCTATCTGCTTTGTGCATTACACTTTATATAACCAAATATATAATATATAACAAATATGACATCATCTGGTCTGTATTTAATGTATAGTGGAACCAGATTTTAAATAGGACTCCACTACGAAATCTAAATTACCGGGAGCCAATGTGACAGTTTCCTTCACCAGTCCAATGGTACTCTGACCTTTTCCTTAATGAGTCACAAATGCTTGATAATTACTGTGTCTGACCTGCTGAGTGAAATATATACAATTCCATCATTCAGTTAGTGGCACCACCAATTCATTTCCTGAAGTCTACAATCAATCATGCTGAGATAATCTGACATGTGCTTGTTACATGTAGACAGCCTGGTGACCTTGGTGACCTCTGGTAAGAAAAGCAGAGGCCACTTTTATGGTAGCTCTTAAAAAAGTTGCAGGTAGTGAAGGTTGTGGATATAAATGCTGGGGTATTTTGCTTCAGCCAAGGAGCTTAAGTTGAGATAACCTGTCTCCTGATTTTTTGTCTTTCTTTATTTCAGTGGTTTTCAATTATTATCTGTCGTGCCCCCCATTTTGGGGGAAAAAAATAATTGCACCCCCCTGGATACTTATTAACTTATTAATATAATTAGTGTAAGGTCTGTGGGTGCCGTTTTCATACTATCGGGTGTCCGACCATGTGCTAAATAAGCTTCGTCATATCTCAACTTACCTCTTGCGTCTCTGCCGTTTTTGTGTAAGTGTGTTTGGATCGGTCTACTTCTGCTGGGTTAAACAGGCAGCCTGTTTATCAGGTAAGCAGATGGACAAGGTGGTCGACAAGATGTAAGCAGAGTAGCATGTGGCTAAGATGGCCGCTGTTTGTGGAGAAGTGGGAAGATAAACACTTAAAGCACTCAATACCAAAAACTCTGTGCTTCACGTGGGGCGAGGAAAGTCAAAAACCTCAAAGGCCAGAGAAGTCAAATAACAGAAAATCATCCAGGAAACTTCAAACATAAAAATCCTCATCAAAATCCCTCCTCTTCAGACAGAATAAGAAAATCTTCACTACGGAAATCCAAAGACAGAAATCCTCTTCAAAAGATATGGAGTTTCTTCTCTCTGTACAGAAGTCCTCTTACACAGAAAGATGACAGAAGCCAAATCCATAGTTCAATAATAGATACATTCCAGGTCCAATGTCCAGAATAGACAGACGGAGAAACTGAGAGGACGTACAGACCTGAGGTCAGACACATGATTAGAAGACCAATCTGACAGAGACACAGGGTAGACAGGCCTCTTAAACAATCCCCTTTAAACGGGTTGAACGTAACAGGCTGACCCACGGGTGCAGCTAATTCCAGGTTCCTCTTATAGATACCCTCTCCCCAAATGTGTATTACACTTTGTATAAGTATTTGAGCAGCCTACATTTTCATTTCAGTCATTTCAGCCAAGTACCTTTGGGTACCTACATTTAATTAGTTTAGACACAGGTTACAGATAAGAAAGCACTCAGAGGAGACTTGTATCTCTTGTACTGTTGTCCTTGTTTAGCTTGACCAATTACAGTCAACAGCTCTTCCCTGCCTAATGCCACAATCATGCCATATCAAAGTATCAGGGGTCTCACGTGCATGTAAAAAAGAAGAGAAAAGATACAGTGCCTCTCATTGCAGAGATTGTGCTTGGAAAAGGTCAGACGCATATTTTTTTCTACAATGCATCTTGACATTGTGCAGAGTTGTCCAATCCTGTGCATCGAAGCACACTTTCTGGTGAATTACTTTGTGGTGATGGTGTTGTTCTGTTTTACGACCAAATATTAAACCGTTAATACTGTCTTCAGGTAACAGTAGTGTGGAGACCAGTCGTTTTACAGAGAGAGAAGGGCAACATGACAAATATTCCATATTACAATATTTTTAAAATTGTAACAGCTTCTCTAATCTACGTTATTTTTTCCCCCTTGCATGACTGGGTGTTAATTTCACTGATTGAGAGAAGATCACAACATAAATCATTTCAGTTTACCTTTCCCATAGAACAGGTCTATAGCTTTTGCCTACCTAAACAGCCTTATCTTATTTATCATGACGGGGAACCTCTGAATGAAAAGCGAAGCTTTTTACAGATTTACATATTTTCATGCATGTTTGCAGCAAATTACTCCCATTTCCATTGCTGTGTTTGTTCTGCTGACAACTTTAGCTCTTTAGCATTTGCAGTAAATAGCTGTTTGGTCTGAGCTTTTAAAACCAAAGAATCTCCAGCAACAGACACAGCTCTTTTTTAGCAAAAGTCCTTCTGTGTCATAATGTTCAAGTTATCTGCTGCCATGTCATAAGTGTTTTATTAGCAGATTGCAATTGCATTGTTTGCAATGCGTTGTATAGAACAGAAATTTGTTAAACTGTCAAAATGTCTGCCATAAAAATGGTTTGTAATGCAAAAAGTCTTCTCGAAAGTTCTCTTTAAAAAGCCATTTACTGACAGCAGTTCATTCGAGTGTGTGAAAAGTTGCAGTAATCAAATTCAAGTATGCGGTCTTGGGTTCTGGATTTGTTTGAAATAGTACTGAATTATACTTGGGGAAACACACTCAACCCTGATAATGGTCTTGAGATCGCCCACTGAGTATCATTAATACTGATTTGCATCGAGAGTGCTGCGACACAATGAAGATTATTTTCATGCTTCAGTTTTCATCCTGATGGGCCTAAACAAAAACACTACGAAACACAGAATCAACATCTGCACTCACTCCGACTTCTATGTTAGTTAATATACAGCTCAAGCCAGAAGCAAACACAGTTTGGCATCTCACCTTTGGCAGAATTTTCTTTTGTTCTTAATGTGTTCGGCCATTTTTCTACAAAAAGAATCTACAGTAAAGTTGCCTTTTACCTTTTCTAGCTCACATGCTGACGGTGTTTTTGCATGTTTATCCTCTGGAGACAGATCTCAGAGCTGAGAGGTGTTTTACAGAGGCTTTGCAACAGAACAGCTCTAACCCCCAGGGGCTCTCAAACAGACACAAATCACTTTGACATTTCTCTTTTTCTTTTTTTTTACCCATAGAGGATATAGACATTTGGTAAAATATCCAGTGCTTCACATAACATCCTGGATCCTGATAAAAAGTAATGACTTTGAGAATCACACGTAGACATTATTTTGTCAGTCAAAATTGGATTAAATGTACAGATTTCACTGTGACAGAAAAATCTTATTCAGATTCAATTAAACAAATTAGATATTGCTTGAATATGAAACGCAGCATTTGCACAGTTGTCGGTTCCCTTGGGTCGGCATTAGTTCAGTTTTTCTGGTATACAGACACTTCCAGTTCCAATACCGCAAATCCAGCACAAAATACATCTTGATCACATCAGTGCAGCCGCAGCAGCAATATGGAAATCCTTGTCATGGTTTGAACCGGCAAGAGAAGGATTAATGGAAAGAAATCAAGCTGGGACTGGGGCTGAATACACCGCTGAGTGCTTTTTATGTGCTAAAGGCTTGCTCAGTCCTGTGGTGTTTTTTATGTTTCCACTCTCTTTCTGACTGAGTTTTAACTTAGAGGTTTAGTGGACTGTTGAAAAAACCTTTCAGAAAATATTACATCTACTATAATTCAAACCCTCTCGTAGGCAGACGACCACCAAGTCATGCTTTCTTTCAATGCCTTTATCTTGTTCTGTCTCCATCTAAGTCTTCGGCTTTGCTGCCATTGTCCAGTATGTGATCTATAACGCTCCACTGAAGATAACAAAATTATATATGGCTTCTTTTTTTAGTTAGTTAGTTAGTTCAACCAAATTAGACTAAAAAATTTAATCTGGTACATTACTATGTAATGGTGCAGTGCAGTGTTCAGATAATTTACTGTAACAAGTTACCACATGACATAGCAATCTAAATATAATGATAAATAATTCTTTATTGATCCCCTTGGGGAAATTGTTGGACAGCTGCTAGATCTGTGTCAGCGCTACTACAGGCTGTGTCATGTCGGAGGACACCTTGACATTTATCTTCTAGGGGACTGAGAATCAAACCACTGACCCTTGGGTTGGAAAAGGACTACTGAGCTATCATGCCGCCCCAATGGGTTTTAATCATGAAAATACAAATAAAGGAAGGTTTAAAGCCTTAAACCTTCAATAATTTCAACACTAGGGTTAGTTCATCAAAAAATACTGTAACAGATAACTTAGCTTAAGACCTTCATAAATATATGTGTTGTATATGTAAGAATTTGAGTGGCCAACACAATGTATCAAGACAGTCAAATCAATTAAAATTTATAAAAGAACGTGTTCTGGAATATTTATTATGGGTGTTCACATCACATCTGGGGATGTTCTGCTAACAAATCCCATTCGAAAATCAAAAACAGCATATTGATTATCCTCTCAGCCACAAAGATCCATTGTTGTACAGATACTATTAAAACTCCTCAATGAAACATGGTGTTGCACTGACATGTTCTTCAATTACCATGACCATATAGCATATATCCCTCATACACCATTCTGCTGCCATAAACACTCACTGCAGCATCAAATACAAATGAATCCACCCCTAAAAGTAGTTTACCTAGGACCCATTTTATAGATTTGTGTCCTCAGAAAAAATAACCAGGTCTAGGGTGAGTGCAACAAACAGCGATAAAGACAGAAACTATTGACACATTTTCACAGTTTTGTATAGTGTTGGTATAAATTATATTACTTCTTGTATTGTATCATTTTGTTTTTTCTTTCCTTTTTTCATTTCTCCAAAATGTGTATTATGACTCAGCGAGAGCTCTGCTCAGGAATTTCAATGTGCCTTGACTGTTGGTCTTATGCACAAATGGCAAATAAAAACCTCAAACACACAGTATTTTCACTAAATTACAAATAAAAATATTACTGCTTTTATTTTTTCATAGCTTAGTCATACATGCTATGCAACAGTTATTAAGAAATATTTTCCAGCAAATTAGCAAAGCAATTGTTTTAATAATAATACTTACTTAATTAAACAAACCTCCCACATGTGCAATAAAGTGTCACATGTAAAATCAAGCCCTTTGGAATTTGGCAAAAACATAACACTCCCAGCCCAGTACTGTGTCTGTCTGTTCCTCCTTTTCTTGTGATGGCAGCCAATACATTTACACTGCATTTGTATTTTGTTTGCTGAACAAATAGATTGGCATAGAGTAGAGAGATTTATAGAACTACACAGTATTTAATTTACATTCTCTTCTGTTTCAGATGGCAGATATCAGAGCAGAGAAGAAATGCTTAGAAAAGTAGGTAAATAAATGCAGATACATATTTCTGTACATCACATTTCATAGATCTCTGTTCACAGATTTCTTTTTCATGACTAAATACAACACATTGTGATTATGATTATTTACCTCGCATGATCCTTGGCTAGGCTAACGTGTGTTTGTTTATTTGTTACTTTAATTATTCTTAATTCTCCTGAAATGCAGTGAATAAGCGATCTGTGAAAGCACTGCATCAAATCTACTGTGAAAGGAACGTGAGGTCAGGCGTGGACACTACACAGATATATGCACTACAGGTCTTTTATTCTGCTTGATCTTTCACAACTTCCACTCCAGTTGCTAATTATGCAAAGTACACCCATTCAGAATAGCATAGCTGAAATGGATTCAATAGTAGTATAAACACAACGATGACATGCTTTACGATGAGGGTGTCATTTTCACTTTAATGCAGCTGTTGACATTCTGTGGCCCTGCTCCCTGATAGATTTAAATTACCATCAAACTACTAGCTTACATTTGCATACTGTATGAGCTTGATTCTGAGTGATTTGTTTCTTGTCACAAGCTCGAAAATTATTGCCTTCAGATCAGTTTCATCAACTATGAAGTCACTGACCTTGATGAAGTGTGATGCTTCATCAACTCTCAAAGCAAAATGAATTGCTTTTCTTCAATTTCGGCCCTTTCCACTGTTTTTTCCCCATCACAAAATGCACAACAACACAGCAAACAAGTGCAGACGCTGTCAGAGCTTTCATTTTCTTGTCATTTCTGATCACCTGCAGGGAGCTCAGGAGGAGCTGCAGCAATTAATGACTTTTTTGGTCATTTAGACAAAAAAATTATGCTGCTCACTGGGCTGATAAGTGAATCTGTATATGCCTTAGTTGTTGCAGCCTATTACTTGTGATATGAGAAAAAAACTGTCTAATACCAAAGTGATGGCAAAGAACAGAATTATATGTCACAGTCCAGTTTAAATCTGGTCGCATGATAGGCAGCTGCTTAAAAAGATTGCTGGGTAACCAAATTGTTTCAGTTTTGATGCAGGTGGCAGACATTATTGTGAAAGGTAACTCTCTTAAATTGCCAAAGAACAAATAAATCCACTGTACACTATTTATGTCATGGACAATGACAATGGCTGCAAACACTTGGATGAAATGATTCATCCAGCATCAGCATGCAACTTCCAATATCCACACTGATTCTTTGGGCACACGGGGGCAGCATTGGCACCGTGTCTTAGTGTTCATTAACAGTAGCATATTCATACACTCTGCAGTCACACGGGGAGCACTGACATTCATCTGGAGTTGTTTTGGTCACTTGGTACTGTATTCACTCCTTTTAGAGCTTATCTGGTCTCCACCACCAGCTACAGCAAATATGTGGCTTCTTTATTGGCTCTAGACACAAGCAGCTTGTCATTTAAATTTGGGCAAGAGCAACCTTTTTTCTAAAAACACCTTCTTGCCGCAGCTTAAACAGGGTTAATGAGGTCACTGAGAATGACCAAGAGAAAATAATGTTGCGAACCCTTACACCAAAACAGTGAACTGAAATATGCTTAGACTCTACACAGTCATTGCTCATGCAAAAACACTGATGTTGCTTAGTTATAAGTTATATGACTTTATAGTCTTATGTTATGTTACAGTTTGACTGAATTGCACAGTTTGTGTAAGTTACCATACTGCACCTTGGCCAGTCTCATTACCACTCAATGTATTTTTGTAAAATGCATTGCCTTCCAAGCATTACAACATTTTTGAAATAGTAGTACACAAACATATATATTTGTTTGTTTCGCTGCTATTTATCGATGTCATTGTAACTCCTCATCTGTCTTCTAGTGTTCCTCACAGATTTTGCATCTGAAATGATGAATTGATTTGTTGTTGAACATTTTCTACTTTGCAATTTCCTTAGGAGAGTAGAGTTTATAACATTAAATGCGGAGGAGAAAGCAGGGGTGTTAGAACGGGTCTTTGATGCATTAGTTAAACATTATACATTTATTACTTCCACTGCTCATAACTAAAAGAAATGAACAAATGGGGATCCATATAGATTGTGTAGATAATGCTAGTGTGAGTATGAAATGAGAAAATACAAAAGATGAGAACATGTGAGCTGTCTATTAAACATTCTCTAAATGGAGCTTCACAAAAGCCAGTAAAATGACTTCTGAATGAATTCTGAAAAGTACTTTCTGTACAGTAATTAGACCCCTAAGGGCCAATTCCGAGGTTACTACGAGGGCTTTTTAATCATCTCATGCAAGGTAAATCATAATAAAAATGGTAAACAGTGTTCAGAGCTTGCTTGTGATTAAATATGTATCACACTTTGTGTCTCTGTCTTGTAATACCTAAACCTGCTTTATTTCTAAAAGGCAACAGAACAGTTAAAAGGAAGTGGTGGCTGTACTTCATTTTTTATTTCAGATCACCATATTTGTTAGAAAGTACAGTAAAAGAATACAACTAGTTAATGAGTTTAAGATGCAGCACACACTGCCAGCAGTAATTCATTTCTTTTTATTGTATTTTTTGAGTTTGAAGTCATAGTCAGTGGAATAGGAGTTCTTTCTTTGACTTCCAAAAACTGTTTGGGAAACCAGGAAGAATTTTGTCGCATGACCAATGGGACACTGTGTGACTAGCCCTGATAAATTGTTGTTAATATAAAGATTAATGCAGGTGTGAGTCACATTTTGAATTGAAAAGTGTAGCAACATTAAATCTTGTTAATTGGAGCTGAGTAAAATATCTGAATACCTCTAGCGTTCCCCCCCGACACACACACATACACACACACACACACACACACAGGGTAAACAAAAGGAACAATAACCACATGAATAATGGTGCTTACATTCTACCTATAGCTTATAAAAAGAGGATGCTGAAACAAAGCAAAACCAAATGAGAGTGAGCATCTAAGCAGTTTTTGAAAACTATAGTCAAGTAGTAAGTTTGCATTCTTGAGGCAGAGGTAGCAGAACACTGTAGTGAACTGTGGCTGTACATGAGTATGGTGAAAAATAGTGAGCATGTTTTATTCATACGCCGCACTACATTTCCTCAATGTAATGCAGTGGAAAAAGTACATACTGTAGACAAAATGACTTCATAGCCTTAAGCCTGATGACGATGCCAGCAATGTTAACTTACTTGCAGAAACATCCTGCCTCTACTGAGGCAAGATGTAACATTTCTTAAAGTTTGTTTGTTTCCCCTAAATAGTGTAACCTCAGAAGTTGGCCATCAAACAAAAGCATCAGTCTGTAGATGAAAACCAAAAGATCAGTTATAATCAACCCCATCTTCATAATACAAATAATATTTAGCCATATCTTTATCAAGTTACTAATGTCTCTGCAATGTTGTCATAGGAAGGAGGTGAAAGTGAGTGGCGTAAGTGTGAGTATACAAAGAGATGTGTGCTATTATTTTCTATTTCTATTATTATTTTTCTTGCTGACTTGCACATTTTTAATTTTATTTAACTTTTTCTCTTTTTGTTAAAAAAATGGCACTTTGGATGTACTCTCTCAGTTCATCATTGTCCTGTGTGGTCATACTTGGTCCTAGAAACGGTATTGACTAATGTAATTTTAAACGACACTCGACATTTTCAGGTTTGTGCCTGTAAAACAGTATGTTGATATCTTGTATAGTTTTTGAGTTAATATAACATTGTTGACATCACGCCTGCTCTAACGTCCAGAATCGATTTCTCTTTGCCGTTTTTCTTCTCTCCTTTAGTCAAAACAAATTAGTCATAAACAAGTTATAAAGAGGAAAATTTGTCCTGTGTTGATGCATATTCTTCTCATAGTGATAGGAACTATGGTTTTGAAGAGTCCAAACAGTCATCTCCATTTTCTTCTTTATTGACTGCAATAATCATTTTTCTCTGTGAGCCCTGCTCAAGATAAGAGACGAGCAGTTCGAAAAATTGCCTCCAGGTGGGTAGGAGCGGCCTGGTAGCTCAAGGGGTTAAGCGTCTGACTGGGATGCAGAAGGTTGCAGGTTCAATAACCTGTTTGACTCCTAGTCCATTCCCTATCAGGTCTGTCATTGAGCCAGGCACCCAGAGCTAGCTCCTTGTAAGGCGCTTTAAATAAAAGCATCTGCAAAGTACAGTAACGGATGGTAACTTTATATTGCTGTGATTTAGCTTTGAATTGCATTGTGAATGCAGTATTAGTGTATTATCTTGCTATTGTGTATTATCTTGTCCCGCACGCTCACCGGTCCTCACACACTCCATCTTGTCTGTCTGCCTGCCACGCCCCCTCCTACTCCTGGCCCCATACACTCGTTGATCACGTACAGCTGTTTTCAATTACTCACCTCGCTCCCGACATCTCCCGCACCTGTTTCCACCAACCGGCTCGTTTGTTTCCTTTATATTCTCCCGTAGCCCGTCACTCCCCGCCGGATTATCATACTTACCCTCTGCACCTATGCCGTACCTGTTGTCAAGAGTTTTCGCCTGTTTTGCTTCCCTGATGTGCCGTTGCCCGTCTGCCGTCTTCTTGCCCCGCATCTGATGATCCTTGGTCTGCGTCTGTCTGGTTTGTCTCCCGTCCGTGTTCGTCCTTGTGTGTGTGTGTTCTCTGTGCGTTCTCTTTCTCCTGCTTTCTGTTTGTATCCCGTCCCCTCGTCTGTCGCCTTCCTCCCGGCCCTTTGTTAGAAACCTTTGTGTCTTCCTCTTCTGATAGTGTTCTTGAGTTCCTGTGTGTTCAGCCTTTTAGTGTAACGTTTCATTAGTGATTTCCTGTCTCACCCTTGGTATTACTTATGTAGTCTCACTGTTTAGTTTCTCCTTGCCTGTAGTTAGTCGTGCCTCCTTGAGTGCTTTTGAGTTTTTCTGCATTTATTCCTGTTTACTTTTCATTAGGGTTTTCTTCCTCTGCATGAGTGATTTTGAGTTTCTCAGCTTATTCATTTGATCTAGCTAGTTCCGTGTATTTAAGTCGGGCCTTAGTTTTCTGGTTATTTCAAGTCTATGGTTTATTCTCTCCCTCCTTTTGGAGTGGTTTTTGGTTTAATAATGTTTGTAGAATCGTATCTGATCATTTTCTGTTATTAAACTCTCTTTAGTTATAACAACCTTGAGTGCCCTTTTGGGTCCACAAACTCAGTTCCCTTACACCAACAGTCCCATTTGAGCAAGCACTAGGCAACAGTGGAGAGGAAAAACTCCCTTTAAGAGGAAGAATCCTCCAGTAGAACCAGACTCGGGGTGGGCGGCCATCTGCCTCGACCGGTTGGGGTTAGTGGACAGAGGAGAGAGAAAAGAAAAGCAGGTGACATAGATCATAACAACAACAAGGAGCAGCAGATGAATCACAGGGCAGGTTGGTAGGACCAGCGGCCACAGGGTGAAATCGCACAACTCCAAGGTCAAGGACACCTGCAGAAGGGTACAGAGAGAAAGAGAGACAGAAGGACAAAGCACAACTAGGGAAGACACAATGTTGATGTCATGGAGAGAGGGAGGGGAGGAGCTCAGAGTGTCAGGAAAGTCCCCCAGCAGACTAAATCTATAGCAGCTGAACTAAGAGATGGTTCAGAGTCACCTGATCCATCTCTAACTGTAAGCTTTATCAAAAAGGAAAGTTTTAGGTCTAATCTTAAAGGTACAGGGGGTGTCTGCCTCCCGAACCTTATCTGGGAGCTGGTTCTTGATAGCTAAAGGCTCTGCCTCCCATTCTACATTTGGAAACTCTAGGAACCACAAGTGACTCTGTTCACATGTTTAACACTAATCACAGAGTGACGGATAAATGTTCTTTTATGCCTTTACCTATTTACTAAATAGGCAAAGGCAAGCAGAGAACAATAGAGAAAATGAACAAGTCAACTTTCCTAAAAAGAAACCCTCTGTGAGCCAATCGTGTCAATCTTTACATAAAGGAAAAAGATTAATCTATTCATTTTCCGAGCCGCTTTATCCTGAGAGGTGACAGAGGTGCTGGAGCCAATCCCAGCCGTCTTTTCCATGGTTGGAAAAGTCATGGAAAAGACCATGAAAAAACCGTGGTTGGACAACTCGGTGCGCCCCCTGCTTAAAGTTCGCAATGCTGCCTACAGGTCAGGCGACAAGCCAGCATCCAGCTGGCCAAACAAAGGTACAAATGCGTTGAGGAGCACTTTGACAACCACAACCCACAGAGTATGTGAAGGGGCATCAGAACCATTACCGATTACAAGCAGAAGGCTCAGCCTGGCAGCAATGACCCCACTCTCTCTGACACACTTAACAGCTTCTTTGCACGTTTTGAGGCTCCCGGTGGCAGAGAGACGGTGCAGCTTCCCCTGTCCAGAGAGCAACAATCACTTCTCGTATTGCAGCTGCACCAGGTCAGATCAGCCATGACGAGGATAAACACGAACAAAGCTGCAGGCCATGACCAGGTGTCAGGTCGGACCCTGAAAGCATGTGCTGACCAGCTAGCCGGTGTTTTTCTAGACATCTTCAACCTGTCCCTGCAGCGTGCCGAGGTTCCTGCGTGCCTCAAAACCTCAATTATTGTACCTGTGTCTCCAGCCATCTCCTGCCTCAATGACTACCGTCCTGTGGCTCTCACCCCAGTGATCATGAAGTGCTTCGAGAGGATCCTCCTGAAGCACATCAGGGATGTCAAGTTCGCCTACAGGGAGAACCATCAGCAGAGGATGCAGTTTCCATGGCTCTCCACTCAGCAATGTCCCACTTGCAGTATCCCAACACTTATGTTAGGATGCTGTTTGTTGACTTCAGCTCAGCCTTCAAAACCGTAATTCCAGAAAAGCTGGCACTGAAGCTGAACAACCTGGGACTGTCTACATCGCTGTGTTTTTAGATCAGGGACTTTCTCACCAACAGACCTCAGATGGGGAGAATAGGAAACTGCACATCATCCACACTGGTCCTTAACACGGGTACTCCACAGGGCTGTGTGCTCAGCCCAGTCCTCTTCACAATCTTCACACAGGATTGCTCTGCCACCCACTCCTCCAACACCATCATCAAGTTGGCTGATGATACCACAGTAGTAGGGCTCATCTCGAACAATGATGAGACCCAATTCAATTCAATTCAATTTTATTTATATAGCGCCATTTTACAAAGTTATCTCAAGGCACTTTACAGTTTAAGGTTTTAGACCTTACACAATATATCACTATACAGAGAAAACCCAACA
>JAUMTR010000019.1:19325623-19372780 GCA_032270685.1 Microctenopoma stevenorrisi | reverse complement strand
ACTCATACTCAAGTTAACATAGAAAAAAAAAAAAAAATATATATATATATATATATATATATATATACGTGTGTGTACCTAATACAAGTTTACGTAGTAAAGTTAAGTTAAAAACCACATTCATTCCAACTTTGTGATGGTATGGGTCTAATAGTTCAATGCACTAGACACCCTTCCACTAGTTGCCCGTTTGATGTTCAAAATTCTGATATATTCATTAAAGTTTGCATGGCTCTCTGCAAATTAAGAGAATTCATAAATATTCAGTGTCATCTTGTCTGAACAAATGCTACACAAAAACACTTTAAGTCACCACAGCAGGACGTAAATCCTCCTTCCCTAAAGTACTCATTTAAAGACTCATAAATTCAGCATTTAGTCAGACGAAAGCAGGCAGCCAAAGGATCATGCTGTTCGTCGTGGTAGGGGGTGAAAGAAGGCAGTGACAGCTTGTCATTGTTTTTTTTTCATTCCTAATTGTGGTTTGCTGACTAATATGTAGAATAGGCATCTCATGCTAGTACTTGCTTTTTGTTTTTCATGGATGGCAAGCAATGCCGTGAATGTAGCCCTATTAATCAACTGACAAATGTGAAAAGATGTTCAATGTCTCTCGAAAGGAAAATTAGGAAAAAGAATGTAATTTGGAGGTAACACAATTTGGGCTGCATAGGAGAAATTCTATGATTAGATTTCAAACACTAAAAGCGTGGAAGTTTACATGTGTCACTGTGATAATATGTGAGCTGGTTTTCTTGTTAGAAGCAAGGAACAAAAAAAGATTCAGAAATATGAAGGGGCATAAAGTCATGTGTTCTGAGATATCCAGGCTCCTCTCAGGCAAAACAGAGTAACAGTCTGCACAAGTAAAACAAGCGTATGAAGGTGATGCTTTTACGAAACGGTCGTCTGTGTGAATATTAGTCAGGAAGAAGAGAAAGAGTGAAACACTGTGGTAACAGATGCCTGCTTTCCTGTTTCCACCAGGCCATGTTTTAAATTGTTTACAATGAAAAGCACTAAAAGGTGGATTTAAATGGTTATGTGGCTGTGACTTAATGCTTGAATGTGGTTTATGTGAACCCTACTTCTGCCTGTGATGAAGGAAAAGAGAAGAAAGCAGCATCGGGCCCGGGGGTTGATTTCCTTTTGTCATCTCTGCGTCTCTCATCTGTTGTCTCAGCATCCATGCAGACTGTACCTTGTGTTTATCCTCAGGGCTTTTGCATCAACAGCAACAACAATGGTGAGAGGATAAATGTAATAATTGAAGCTTTTAAAGTATTTGTAATCAAACCTCGAGAGAACTGCACACAAGTTTACCTGAAGTAAGTTCATTTTAAATGTGCGCACTTGAAAAAACTTTCTTTTTTTTCTTAGAATGTGAAGGTGAAGAGAGGGAATATTCTTCAAATGCTGTTGCTGAATGTGTTAGTATTTGAGAGTCAGCACTGCAGTACTGGCATGGAGTAGGAAATAATTGGCTGCACTCTGCAAAAGCATATATGTCAGTCTTCCTTGGTGCCATGGATGTGATAACATCTCTGAATTGTGCATCTTTCATCACAGGCTCCTTTTAGGGGCAGGTGTATACTCTATGTACTATGCATTCTTCGTAAAACTATGTGATAAAAAACGTATAAAAATGGGCAAATTTGCCTGTATTGTGTGTTTACCAGCTATTAGTTTCTGATTTGCATTGCTGCCATCAATGTTTCTATTATGTTAATTAACCATGGTTTAATGGTTCTGAGAGGACATCAAAGAACAAAGACAGAAGAGCAACTGAGATGGAACATAAATGGCTGTTTTTTACTTTATTTTTTGCTCCCAGCTGGTGAATCACTCTTTGCAAAGTTGTCCTTGCTTTTTCTAAAGATGTTTCACACCATCATTCACAATGATTGATTGAACTTCAGTTTTTAATAAAAATAGAACAGGAACAGTACAATGTGTGTGTGTGTGTATGTGTGTGTGCGATAGTTGATTTGTACATACTCTACAATCTACCGGCCAATTCTGTAGTTTATCAGAAAAAAGAAATGTTCGTTTAGCACATTTAATATTAAAAAATGTAAGTTACCCTTTTTAATAAATCAACTTAAAATATAAAATTTAACCAACCTGCTTCTTGTACCTTATCAGTAGATGTCAACTTTACTATTCACCTACACATTATGAATACAATTACATAACCAAAGAATTTAAGCATAATATAGCATAAGTGCAAAATTTATAATTTTTCAGCGTAGTTTGCATTGTTCCTCAGTGACACTTTCTCACCTAAAAGTGCCCAGTGGCTTTCCACAACTTGTCATGTTGTCACATATGGAAAGTACCCACAGCAGTGGCAGGACAGGAAGACACTAATAAGGTGACAAAATACAGAGACCAGCATTTTCTAGAGGGAAAATGCTGCCACCATGATCTTATATGAAAAAGAAAATTAATGTGCTGCGCTGCTCCAATCCTGAATCTTATCTGTCTCCTCCAAATTATTCAATAGCTATTGCCACCAAAATTGTAAGATTTCTCCAGGCTTTTTAGAGGTAAAAAAATTGGTGTGATATGCTACCTTTTTGAAGTTAATGCATTATGATTGAGGAAAATGCTGGCATTGCAACTTTGTCATATTTTCTTGACCAATTGCTTTTTGATGGGTTCATTAAGCAAAATGGAAAATAATTGTAAGGCTCTCTTTCTATATATATATATGCTCCCTCTATATATAAAAACTCAAAGAGTGACTTCTCTTCTAAATACTGAGTAAACAAATATTCAATTCAGTGATTTAGAAATTTGAATTCATATGGTTGACTCGAACACATGATAACAAATGTGCAGCTTCAAAGTCTCAATTCTCCGAGCCAATGTTAAAGCTGAAGTTATAAATGGAAAATTTTAATTGCAGCATCTTGATAGTTAGTCAATTAGGAAGCCTCAAGGGACCGTGTTGTTCTGAAACATGAGCATCGGAACAAAACTGACGCATGCAGGCCAACCGATAGAAGTTGAAGATCCCTTTTTTGTCTCTTGTCACGCACTGCTCCATTGTGCTAATGAACCAATTTTGTCTCGCAGCGCAGCATCCACAGTATAAATCATCACTAAAACTGCACCCTACCATCAGCACTTCATGGACTTCAACCTGCAGCTGTCAGTTTGATTCACAACAGTCAGAGGGTTGGCACACAAAACACAAACACCCATAAACATCTGACTCAGAGGGGCCTGATACCAGCAGAGATGCTATACATAGAAATACTTCAGGGAGAACTTCTCTAAAGGCTATTTGAAACACCTGCACAATCTACTGTACCATCCATTAGATATAAGCTAGTCTCGTGTGGCCTATTCTCAATTGGACGAGATCATTAGTTTTACTTGAGCTCCTATCACTGCATAGACTTAACTGTTATCTCACAAGGGACTCCCACCTGCAGTCATGTTCATAGCTTCCCCCTCTCTGTGCCTCTTATTTTCCCATTTCTTCTCCCTATGATGCCCCATCATCCTTTTCCTCGCTGCTGTATTTCTTCTCATCATTTCCATCCTATATCTGTATATGGTCTTCTCTTTTCAAAAAAACGCTTTTTTTCTTATTCTTAGCTTGGGTGTCCCTTTTCTTTCCTCAATTCTCAACCAACTTTCACTCCAGCTCTCACTCTGTCCATTTGTTCACCTCTCTATCATCCCTACCTCCTCTGTTTCTCCCACCTCCTGCTCCTTTTCTAACCCATCCACTATTTTCTCCTGTCCTCTTCGCCTTGCTAAACAGAACCCCACATTATCCCCCTCCTACTTCTATCAAGGGTAGCTAGCCTGTCAGCCCAAAGCCTTAGTTAATCACTCAGGCAGCCAGGCAGTCGGGCAGCTCGCTGCTAGCTCCCTGGACACTAATAGCAAGACAAGCAGAGAGCGAGAGCAAGGAGTGAGGCGGGGTGGACTCATTAGGAATACAGGTATTTAAGGAAATGGTCCATTTCAAATCAAAAGATAATTTGTCTCCTGCTCAAGTAAAGGCTTTCTGTGATGCAGGCTGGTGTTATATTGGGTTAGCTACAAATGTGAAGTGGTTAGGTAGTGCTTCTGGCTATGCCAAGGCCCGGCTGTTGACATTATCACTTTGAGCCTTGATAAATACTTCCTGTGTTTGGATGGCATATTTTATCCCCAAAAGAGAGGTTGGGTTTGCTACCCGAAGGCGTTTTTTATGCTGACTCTATATTGCTGCCCCGATGGGGCAGGACTCGATAAAGTTGAAATATGACCTCCATTTGCACAATGACATTACTTCAAATAAAAAAAAGGTTGCTGTCGGGCCACTGACGTGATCAATGCCTTTCAACAAATCCCTCATTGCCCATTTTGTGTTTGCATGGCTAATCAATACTAGTGCAAATAAAAATTCATACCTAACAGCAAATGAATTTAAGAGGTGAAAGACAATACTTTTTAGATGTGGTCCACACAAGAACTTCTGGTTTTACATTTTATGGGTTCAGTCCATGTATTCTATTACATATTAAAAATTGAATCAATAAAATGGACCCAATGCTACTTTTGCCACAAAGCAAAACGTTAACTACAGACATAATCAGGTTAAATTGAATCTGATAAAGTAGAGTAAACTCATAAAGAGCCATATCATCATTTCCTCTACCTCTGATGCATAGGTCACATAGTATCTGAAAGAAAGTCATTGCCACTTTTGGTTGTAGGCGCCGACACTAAAAACAAGCTACTCTCAGAAATCACCCAGAATAACACTGTCGTACACTGTCTCGACAAACCTGTCGCAATGTTGCACCGGTTTTCCTACATTTTATTTTGTCTAACTCAATGGTAAAATCTGTCTTTTATCAATTAGAACAAATACAATGTGCTGGACAAAAAATGCTGCAGTACAGTCAGTGCAGAAGAAGTGGATCTGTCACCATGTAGACATCCCTGCTATTAGAGGAACATTCTCAGGTGCAGTGGCTGGCAGTCTCCAGTGTTTACTGGGAAGCATCATTAGGCTGGCGCCTCACAGCCTTAAAATGTCATATATTCACAGTAATGAACTGTGAGAGCACGTAGTATTCCCAAACTTCCCCACTGCAGTGCCCACATTAATCCAAATGCTCAAACTCTGCAACTCGAGTCCCTCCACTCATTAACAGTGGCAGATATCAAGATAGGAATAATGAGGAAGTGCCCGCAAGTCAGGACATATATTAAAGAAATGGAAAGACCAAGAGATAGAGAGTGAGAATAGAGAGAAGGGCAGATCGAAAATAAATCCTGTCATAAATTGGAAAATACCCCCAAGAAATGTCCTGGGCTTGGATGACAAACAACATGCATTTGTAATGTTTGTCGAAGGTGACGGTCGACAGAGTCTCTTTTTCTGGTGCCAGAAACACAATCATAAGAATGTATGACTCGTGTAGTAGACAAATTGTACAATAAAGACTGCTTTTACTCAAAGCGCTTGTAAAGAATGTCCATAAGATTCATTTGTAGACGCTGTTGTGTTATTTGAAAAAAGAGAAAATTTTAAAAAGAGTGTTTTATGTGCTGTAATTTCAACATGGGGAAATGAATGCTGGACTTTATGGAAGTTACTGGAAGTTATAACACAGTAAACCTTAAATAAACTGCAAATAATAAAATATATACAGTATTTGAGAATAACAGTGGGTTGTAGGTTGTTCCTTTAACTAAAATTCTCAGCTAATTCTTGAATTTATTTTATGTATCTCAAAATAAAATTGTAATCATTTGAGAGCTAATCACAAAGGTTTCGGGTTTAAAGTGGTAATAATAAATGGTTAAACATTCCAAGACTTCCAAGTGGAAGGGGTATAGATCTTTTTCAAATCAAAACACACCCCATTTCTGTACATTACACTGGACTTTCTCTCATCACATATTGCATAATTATCTTCCTACTTATACATTTATGCATGGAACATTTTAAGAATTAAATATTATTCACATTGTTTCTATCCAAAGTGACTTACAGGGAGCCAGCGCTGGGTGTCTGGCGGGGGATGGACTAGGAGTTAGATGGGACTTTGAACCTGCAACCTTCTGCCGCCTAACCCATTGAGCTACCAGGCTCACAATAGGAATTCAAGCAAAAAACATGTATTGTGCCTACTTATCGCATCATATATAACCATTTGAGAATTGTGTGTCACCAGATGCAGAACAGTTGAGATATATCAACATGAAATTTTGCCAATGCATTAATGTGCGGGTATTGACTGAATATTGTTTTCAATTTCAGGGCATCAGAAGATATTGCAAGTCATTACAGTTCACTACTGTCAAGATAATATGTCATGCTGCTCATCTTTTGATGAATATAGAAGCTAAATGGCCACAGTCTGCCTTGTGAAAGAAATTCAAACTGACTCGTCAGAGGATTTTAAATCCTAGTGTGACCAAGCAGACTTAATATGAGCTAAAATTTGTCCTGTATCAATATATTAGTTCATTTTAGGATATCAAGTACATTTAAATTTAGTCAACTTAAAGAATGCCTTAGTAAGTTAGAAGTTGCATTCCTGCAGGAAGAACTAAGCAGCAGTGTTGACACTATCACATTGGTGATACTTTTGAAAGGAGGTCGTTGTTGATTGTCTCAAGGTGTTTATTAAAATGTTTGTGTACATTTGTGAATTTGATTCAAAAAAGTCGAGATATGCTCACGATTTTGAGTCTCAAAGACTCAAAATTAAAGAAGATGTTTTATAAATCAAAACCAGTAGTCTTCTATTGTGGCTGTCAGAGGTTCATATAATCTTATCCAGGGGAGTGGAAAAGCAATGTCACATCACACACACAGCAAAATGATAAGACTGGAGAGTGCACACACAAATGCATGTCTGGATTTCTCATCATGCTGTCAACCTGATTATAAATGACAGGAACTATGCCGACCATTTTTTACATCCAGTCTAGACTCAGACTCAGACAGTTTTATCTGCCGGCTGCTCCTCACACCTTATTCCGCTCATCTCCTCAACATTTGATCTCCTGTGTCTCATTTAGCTGGAGCAAAGGAGACATACACTAATTTACACCTAGTGCTTATTTTTTCGCTTGTTCTGATTACCGTGCTAGATGATTGCGATTTTACTTTACTTTACTTTGGAGATGCTTTTGTCCAAAGTAACTTACAATGAAAAGTCACAAGCTATTCCCTTTCCGCTTCTATAACCTAAGAGTCCTGAGAACACCCAACTTGTCAAGATAAAGATAAAGTCAAGATAGGAATTGTTAAGTCCTAGAATTTTTTTGTGAATGCTTTGTGTGTGTGTGCAAAACTCATTTGTAATCATTTTTGAACAAGTGAGTTTTCAAATGTTTTTTAAAGATGATGATAGTCTCAGCTTGTCAAATGGAACAGGACAAGTCATTCCACCAGGCAGGGATAACAAAGAAAAATTCACTTGAATGGGATTGGAGACCCCGTGAAGAGGACATTTTTAGTCTCCTCTTGCATTGGGGAAAATAGCTTTTTATAAAATTGAAATGTACTGCCGGCAGGTAGTTTGTCTTTAGAGATATTTCAGACTTACTGATATACAATATTATTAACTGAAGCCCTGTGTTTGCCTGATGGGGTGCGAGACTGTGTATATGAACTGAGTGCAGTTTTGTGGCTTCACCTGGAGCTTTGGGCAGCTTGGAAATCCAGAGTCGGTCTCTCTCATTCCAAAATCACTCCATCACCATGAACAGATGTCCCATAATGCAATTGCAAGTCAGGAAGCATCCGCAGCATTACTCACTCCATTAGCTGCAATCAGACTGCAGGAAACATGGAATTTTCCAATTTTTATCAACAAAAATAAAAGTATTCAATAATAAATGACAGAGATGGCGAAGCAGACTGTACAGAAGAAAGGAAACAGGAAACAGAGGATTTGGGATAGGAGTACTTCTAGATATGATTTTGCAGAAATTATTTCTGCAATATTTTTATGATCTGGTTTGTGCAGATGACGAAAGGATTTTCATATTTCATGTATGTTTGTAGTCTGATTTCGCCCATTACGTTTGCATTTGCTTTATAAAAACTGTGATTGAAAATAAAAAAAAGAAGGTCCATATGAAGTCATTTTTGGTTTCATTTTTTGTTTATAGAATGTACCATTTAGATTGCATAAAGGCTGCATTCAGTGTTCTTAAACTACTGAATTGATTTAAACTGACAAATCCTGAAGACCAGACTCTTGGAACACAATGCACGCTTTCACCACAGCCTAAAACACTTGAACTTTTCTCATTAAATGCCACCACAGCTCCTTTAGCTCTCAGAGTTGAGCAGCAGTAGGGCATCAACTTTGATTGCTCCCTGGCCTGGAGTAGAGCTGCAGACCCACACGCAAGGTGGCAGTGGGCAGGTGCAGGAAAAAGCCCTGGTAATTGGCTGGCTAGTGTGGCCAGGCCTCCAGTGGGGCTGGGCTGTGACTCCTGTGGAAGACACACAAAATGAGCTACTGCATCAAAAATTGAGGTTGGCAACCTCCATGCACGTCTGGGCGATTTTTCAAATGAGCATTTCTCGGCCCCAGAGGAAAACCACGGTGCACTCGCTATCATAAGCAATTGGAATAGAAATGGACCCAGAATACTTTTTTCCTGGCATGCATAAGTAGGTTGGGCAAAAGGGCAAGATGTGATGTTCAAACAGTGGCAGATAAGAGAGCAGAAACAAAAAGATAAATGTGTTTTATTTTTGAAAGAAATGAGGTAACCATATTTTTGTTACAGCAGTTTGTCTTTTAAGCCTCTCAGTTCCTTTTCCTGTTCTTTAAAGAATGAAGAGAGATCAGAAAAATGAGTTGTAATACGAACGATAAAAGCTGCGTGACACGTCCTGCTGCCACTGACAGAGCTTTCAAAGCCCAGAGCAGAAATAGCCCAATTTTCACATTAGTGGCTCCAAACCTCTTTTAAACGTTCGATAAATGTTATTGTAGACAAGTGTGTCATAATCTTGCTTTAATCCAAAGCAGATTTTTTAATCACAAGTGGGAACGCTGTTTTATAGTTGCTCATGCAGCGTTGTATTTTAATACAAAAAGTAAGAAAATTGTAGCTTATTGCTTAACTGGAATTATGAGACAAATTTCAGCAACAGAGAAATGACCTGGTAGTGCAATGGGATAAACATCACACTCGGTCTGCAACGGTTCCTCAAGTTATTCGAATAACTCGATTATAATTATAATCGAGGCTTCGTTTACGTCATATAACTCGTGTTAAACAGCAATTTGCGCTTGTGTTTCAGACAAAGATTCATTCAACAAAGATGGTTATGGAGGACAACGTGGTTCAGTGTTTACATTGTAAATCTGAGCTGGGTAACCAAAAAAACATACTGACTTGGCAACATTACTTATGTTTATGCGTCCACACGTTAACCAAGCGGAGCCTCTGCAAGGTAACGCAACGTTACACAAAAAGACACACACACTGCGGTGCTTCATATTTAAACTGTACCGCTGATATTAAGCAATAAAACTTTGTTTCTTTGTTTTTAGTGCATTTTTCTTGTTATGTTTCTAGCATTACACAACATATTCTTACCGTCAGGAGATTCCTGTATGCAGAATATGCAGGTTTGTTTGTGCGTTTGGAAACATCGTGTAAAAGAATCCGTGTGAAAATTTACACAGCGAAAGGTTTCGTGCATTTCTGCAGACGTTATGGGCGCTATCTTTATTATTTATTCATTAATTTATTAATCATCCCCGACACAGATTCACAATCTCTGTGACAGTACATTATTTTAAAGCTTTCACATTGTTTGCTTCTCTATATATATATATATATATATATATATATATATATATAAAAACAGGTCTTTCATGTGACATAATGCACAATATTGTTTATAATGTAAAATACGTTTTATGCGATTACTCGAATAATCGCTGAAATAAATCGACAGAATACTCGATTCCAAAAATACTCGATAGCTGCAGCCCTACATCACACTGAGATACAGAAGGGGGCATGAGACTCCTAGCCCGTCCCCCATACCAGGTGTCCCTGAGCAAGACACTGCTAGTCGCTTTGGATAAAAGCACCTGCCAAGCAAAACAAAGTGAATTAAAAATGTGAGCATAATTCACATAACATCTGTGTCTTAGTGGGTGTGGACGTTAAACACAGAAATGAAAATGCATGTTTTTGTATAACGTTTTAGCCAAACAGTGTATAAAATACTGTATTTTATAAATGCGTGAGTCTTACTCGGAGAATGTGTGACCCCCCCTCACATTCCTTTTAGTAATTGTTTCTAAGTCTGATGGATGAGTTGTAATCTTTGTAGTCCATTACTGAAAATGTTTTATTTACTTCAGAGCTAGCCTCAATTTTGATGATTTGGACAAAAAAAAAAACTGGCCTCAGACTGCACGTCACGCCTGAACAGTACTTGGCAGAGTTGACTGAGGGACACATTTGCATTTGGCCGACCAAATCACTATTTTTATAGACCTCTTTTGCAATTACATATTCTCTGTGTTAATGTTACTTGCAGATGGAATTAGCTCTTTATGTGCTCCAATGCTTGTAGTCCATTAATTTAGTTTTATTGCAGCTAAATTAGATTCACTTACCCCCTCTGGCAAGGAAGCATAATGTGCGTAAAAATAACTTATACCCCTAAACATTTGTTCTCAAAATATTCAGCTGAAATACACTGTGGGTGGGCAACATGAATGTCAATAACCTTCAAAACTCCTTCATGTTTCAGATGTTTATTGTGATATGAACTGAATTAATCTCTCACCTTTTCATTTGAGGGTTTCAAAAAGGTCACAGGCTGCCTCCGCCACGCTAGGCCACCATGTCTACTTTAGGTTTCTGAGGAAGTGGTTTCTCTGACAACCTGCCAATGAGGTGATGAGAATATTGTCACCTCCGCCCACCATACTCTGTGCAGATAATGCTCTTTCACTTTTATCTGTTAAAATTATTATCTTTTAGTGCCACTATTAGGGCATGATGAGTTTCCATGAATGTTTTCTGTCTTCCAGAGAAAGGGCTGTGACTCTTGGGGTCACTTTGGGAATTGTGTCTGATTGCAGCTTGTGTGGTGAACTATGAAGTACATTTTAAGAGAGCAGCACAGATTGCTCTGTTGGGAACGGCAGCTAGCTGGGAACAAGCTGAGGAGAAACAACGGAACGGTGAACAATAAAAGCAAAGCAGCTCTTGCTGATTGCAGGATGTATTTTGATTCTCAAAACACAGACCATGTGTCTCTTGAGGAGGAGCATGCTGCTAGTTGACAGTTTTAGCTTGTCACACAAAGAATTAAAACAGACGCACGGTTTAAGCTGTAATAAGATATAGACACAAACAGTTAAACAGATTAGTTTTCTTTACCTGTTTCTTACCATTTGGCTAACGCTGTAGCCTTCACCAGAGCGTGTGTATAATGTCACCTCCTCCTCCGTTTATCATAAACACTGAACAACAAGAAGATGGATAAGGAGACGTGGAAGCGAAACCATGAATAGAGATGATGGAGTTTACACACTGGATCACGCATTGGGACCGGGTCATTAAAAAATGCAGAGGTATGCACAATTCCTGATACTAGGTAAAATAAGCACAACTTTGGTTGTTTCATTTAATAAAATTTCACTGTGAATTGAAATTTTGTCTTTTTAACTAATGTAAAGAGCCAAATTACACAGAACACTGAATAATGAATTCATCCATTCGATAAATGATTATCAAATACTATACTTACGTTTTTACTAGTAGTACTATTTGTTGCTTTTAACCCTGCTGAGCTGATTGAGCCTGACAAGATCTTTATAACCATAACCCTGGAACACGAGGCTTGCCTTCACCATGGCCTAAACAGTTGGCTGTGTCTTGTTAAACGCAGTAGCAGGCTGTGCCTTTTCTACCAACGCCTTCAGGGCCATCAGTGACACACATTTTTATCAAGTGGAAAAAGTGATTTAACACATATATTTACAATACATTTAATGCAGACATAAATATCATCCAGTATAACAGGATGCTCCATCACTAATAGATATCCCATATCATCAACCACTCACATTTACAGATGCCCAACAAGCAAATAAAAATATTATAATTATAAATACCACTGTCAGAAGCCGATTCAAGCCAAGCTTTTTGACCACATATGACACAAACATCTGAATACCGTTTGAGCAGCAGAAACGGTTTATAGCCACAAATAAATAGCTGATAATGTCAGATAAACATCCATTAAACGTACCAAAGCTGCTCATGATCTGAAAGCAGTCCGTCTTTCTTTTAAGTGTAAGTAGAAGTCCGTTCATGTTACGTACTGAGCTAGTAGCTTTAGTTAGCTTAAGCTCAGTTAGCAAACATCGACTGCCAAAAACTGATCGCTCAAATTTCAAGCAAACATGCCTTCACTACTAACTCAAGGATACATGCAGTGGTTAGTTTTTCCACTTTAAAACGATCTGAGACCGAAAGTAGCGGCTCTAGCTCTAGATAAACTGTGCAATGCGTCTTTAACAAGCTGTGCGCGCTCCTGCAGACCGCCATCAGTTTTTGGCGGTCGATGGAATTTTGGCACGACACCTGTCGGTTACGGCGAAAACTTATGACGTCAGCAGCAAGGCTACCTAGCCGGTGGAGCGCAACTGCAGCTCTAGGCAATCTCGCACAGTTATTGTTGCCTACATAGGCACAACGTCAGAGCAAGTTAAGTTGGACACAAATCTAATCGGCATGCACTGCGCGCCGATCACCGGTAATCGAATCTGCGCAGATCTTGCTCGAACAAGCCCATTGACAATGAACGAGCAAAGCCTTCACTCAGAGTGAAGTCTATCAGTCTATCAGTCTATCAGTCTACAAGCATTTCACTGCATATTGTACTGTGTATGATTGTGCACGTGACAAATAAAATCTGAATCTGAATCAGAATCTGAGTAATGCCAATAGTTAAATGTTACCAAAGAAAATAAATCTTAAAGTTGAGTCCTGACTGGTCCCAGAAGAAGACAGTAGTACTGCCCCCCACCCCCTGGCCTGGAATGATATTATGTCTTTAAAGGCAACTTTTAGGGCACAGGGTTTAAATTGGAGCTGCATATGCAGTTTCACACCAATGAATTTGTTGTTTTACTAATCGATAATCGGGTGTATTTCTCTATAAATTGTCAGTGTAATAATGGCATCATTGTACAGTATTTTTAAATCGCTTGGTATGTCTTTTATTTTTTAATTAGAAAATAACTTGAATTGCTAAAAAGATAAAAATGAGATTCACTCACTACTTCTTTGTATTCTGGTCTATTAGATGAAGATGAATAATCACAGTGAGGCTGCCTTCATCAGCATGGACTTTGACTTTTAATTTTATTTGAATAAAAGGGATGATGGCAAATGTAAAGCTAAATGCTTCTGATTTCTGTTTTCATCTCAAGGCCAATATTTGACTACACTATACTACAGACAGAAACACCACATCATTTATGTCATGTCCCAACTTTCACAGAGCTGCCATCACAGAGTTCCTGTCTGAGCATCAGATGAGAGGTTGGAGATGGGCCTTATCACTAAAGCAGCATAATTCAAAGAAAATCATATCTTTTTTAATTCTTTGAGGCACAACAACACAAAGTTTGCTGTTATTTACATGACTTTACACATACTGCAATGAAAATTCCTTTGCTTTAGTTCTGATCTACAATGAACTAAAAACTTTTATGAAATTATATAAACCCTGGTGTTTTCATCCACTATGCTGCCAGGTGTCTTTATCCACTACGCTACCCCCCCACCTATCTATTTGTTTTTGCTTTTCTTAGTCTATCAGGCAGTGAACCCCTTACTAGAAAGTGCATTTATATAGCCCATTGACATATCTAGTAATTGATCACAAGATGAATAATTAACTAAACAGAAAACACTGAGGTATGAACCGCTCTGTTTTTGTTCATTTGCTGAAACTTGTGGCTGAAAAATCCTCTAAATTCAACTTGTAATTTCAACTTGATCTAGCCTTTCATTCCGCTGTTCTGCTAGAAAGGAGCCATTTACATACATTCTGACATCGCTGGCACTCTGTCTAAGTGTGTGATGGGGAATACTCTGGGTGACTGGAGTCTCTGAACTTCCATTTCCATGTCGACTGCTTTCTTCATATGAAATTGTTAAACGAGAAAGCAGTGAAAGTGAGTGGCTATACATGCATGGTGCACTTGGGACTTCATACTATGAGCATGTGGGGGACTTGTAGTGTGTTACTTTTATTTCAAGGCTTGGAGTTAGACATAAAACTATGGAAATTACAGCAGACTACAAACCAGTGGGAGAAGCACCTGAGATGATATTCTTTGATACTACATCTTTCCCCTCTGCCTCCAGCGGCCATCCATTAGCGAACATTCCAAAGAAATCTACAGCTCTGAAATTCTCCTCTTGTTTTATCTCTATTTGTACCGTATATCTTAAAACTTACTCCAGTGAGATCAGATGCAGCATATTATATTGACTTGTTTATTCTTGGACTTACGTCCACAGAAATGATCTTTGCGCTACAGGAAGCTGAGACTCAAAACCCATTGGTTGAATTTGTGATATAGTCATCAGATGTTTTAAATGTTCATACTATATAGTGCACAATTGATATTTTAAGGGTAATATAAGCACCTCCTGAACTTTACTGTGGGTGTGTAATATACAGGGCATTTACATGATGAGTCCAGTTGGTTCTTTCAGAAAGTTTGACAGTATGTAATGTGTAATCTTTAAGTTATATGGTGCTTTTTAGTTTTTTACAATGGCCCCATTCATTTGTCTCGGTCACGTCAATTTAATCTAGCTGTGACATTGCGACAGTGAGCCTGTTTGTGCAAAGCCGGGGCCCTGAAACTGAAGCAACTAAATGGATTTCAGTCATCAATATTTAAATTATTTACATCTTTGCTTTTGAAATGTCAAAACGTCTTGTGTGAACAAAGTCTCTTCCCATCAGTTTGTTATATTTCAATTTTTCTGTTTCTCTGTTCTCACTAAGAGTCAGAAACGTATTATTACATGCACTGTGTACTATACAAAATGCCTGTATAATGTTAATACTGTATACATGAAAAATACACTAGCTATAGACCACACATAAAAATGTATTTTATTTAGTGTATTAACAAACTGTATTATACATTTTATAGACAGTGTTTTTTTGTCATTTTTGTTTCACAAACAACAGCAATATAAAAATAAAAGCACATGTAACATTATAATATTATGATCATAGTGTCATTTTTTCTGGAGTAGTACAGCATCTGTTTATTTCTAGATTCATCATTTTCTTACAAAAAACTGTGTAGTAGAGGTTAAAAAAAGGTGTGATTTTGTTGTAGTGTGGAACGCTAAACAAGAAGGTGCCTCTCATGGGGAGGGCTGTGATATAAAACAAGGTTTTGTTTCCTTTACGTAATGGAAATAAACGTAATGGGAAAAATACAAACAAATGAAAAAAAACATGCTGGTGTTGAAATGTTTATACGTGTGAGATGATTACATTGCTTGAGTAATACTTCATCCGCAAAAAGCTTTTGTTCATTTATATGAGTGATTGAGATTTGTGCAATCTACAAATGTCAGCACATTGGCAACATCAGTTATGGCAGATTTTTAAATTTGTATTATTAACTGTTATTATTTTTATCAGGAGAAAATGAAAGCTATGAGGCAAGTTTGGTGAAATCCACCATAATTCTACAATGTTGTACAAATTTATACGAAAAGCTGACCTAAGAATCTCAAATGCACTCTTGAGATCCATGATGACAACAAAAATGTCCCCCAAATGCCCCTTGCACGACTCTAGAATTGCTCTTAACCATAATCAGGCCTGTGTGATAACTGCTGTGCCGTCTGTGCAACTGGCCTCCTGCCGACTTATTAGCTACATAATTTGGTTGTTTCATATTCCATTGAGTTGGGCTGCTTGGCACTGAAAGTCTGCAGCGCTGCCTGGATCCTGGCAACGTCTGTTGTAGATAGTTTAAGCCGGTGTCGCAGCAGACAGGAGAAAAGGTCCAGAGGCTGAGCTCCAGGCGGGGAAAGCCTGTTGACCCGATCCCGGATCTCCAGCAGCTGCAGCAGGGCTGAGTCCTGTGATCCCTGAGTATATGGATAGTCCAGCTGTAAAATCAAGTCCTGGATCGCTTCTGGGTCAAAGTGCATACTATAGCCATAAACCTGGATGCTATTGATCTTCATGTACCCTAGATTTCGCCCTGGTTCCAGGTACTCCAAGGGCTCATAATAAACAGTTCCATTACCGCTACTTGAGGGTCCTCTGATCCTGCTCCGAAGATAAAAGTGGACAGTTTCAAAAAATGTTTTCCACTTGTTGCCCAAAGTCAAAGTCCAGTTATAACAGTCATAGGGAAGGTCCAGTTTAGTCCTCTCCCAGTCTGGGTAGCTGTTCTGGTCAATTGGCATGATCCAACTTTCTGAGTGGCTCCCCCCAAATGGATTGATATAGACTGACAGCATGGGGTCCAGAGTGGTGTTCTTGGTAAGGCAGATCTGTAGAGACATCCCCAGAAGCATGTGGACGTGATTTGACTTGTATTTATTACTTTTCAGTGTCAGTAGCATCCTCTTCCTCCATGACGGGTCAAACCAGTTATTCAGTCTGACATCATTGCTAACAAAGATCCCATGAATGCTGATGCGGTTATCGCGTTTCTGCAGGAGGTAGCGCAGCTCCAGGTCCTGCAGGTCTGTCTCAAAACCAATGTAGTGATCAGTGGAGTCGGGCACTTCGTTGCGGCACACACCCTGGCTCAGCATGTAACCCTGGTTGCAGGTGGCGCAGCGGGAGCGGTTCTCGTACGAGCAAGAGGTGCAAGAGGTGCCTTCACCCACAGTGCAGGGAATCACACCCTGGCAGGGGGGGTGCTCATAGGGGCAGGAGCAGCTTCGAGTCTCCTCCAAGTAAGAGCCAATGTGGTTGTTCTCACTGCAGTAGATGATAGACAGGATGTAGTTCAACCAGTAGCTGAAGGGCCTGTGACAGAAACAAAGCACCATGTGAGAATTACCCCAGAAATAAGAACAGTACATAAATCAAATCACATATTATCTATCTGACTTGATTTATACCATATCTACTATTTGGTCAGAAATTATGTGAATTATTGATTTTGAGTTAAGACCTGGAAATTAAAGTGCAATACATTTAAAGGTGAAAATGGGAACATTTAATCAAACCAGCTAAACCCTCCTGTCATATAACAAGCAGAGCGATTGCTATCATGGCCCCTGTCTCCTAACAGTTACATTCCTACACAACCGAACTGCACCCACAATTCAATTTGTGTAAGAAACATATGGATTATCTAATTTGATCTAATCTAACCTAATCTATGTGATTATGCACAGCATCGTGTAAATAGACAGTGTAATCCTGCTTTATTTATTTCCTCCATAGAAAACTGTCTTAGTATATGATCAACAGTCCTCCACATCACTTCACTTTCCCCAACACTGCAAATATGGAATTTAAGCAATCCATATAAATCCCTGGACATTCAAACCACCTGAAAATATGTAACACCTACAACATGTTTTATTTATTCTGAAACACAAACTGTAATGCTAAATTAAAATTTAAAAATGTTTTTTAAACAAGGCAGCAGATGGGCATCATGACAAGACTATAATATTATAAATTAGTATTTCACTTTCTTCCGTTAACATCTGCTACATACTTTTGTTTTCTAGCAGAGATTGCAGTTTTGTTATTGTGGTCATGTGCAGCCACTACTTTAATTTAAGGGAAACAATGGTGCATGTATGTCCAAAGAATTGTTTATAGCATTGGTGATTTCAACTTTCAAAGTCTTTGCAAATCAGGTTTAGAGCAAATACTGAATACAAAGCATGTTTTAGTGGTAGCTATTTATTTTGCTTCACACACACACACACACACACACACACACACACACACACACACACAGGTGTGTTTATTAATGTTCCTTTAAGCATTTGATGTGACTGGATGATAAATGTTGTATGCACATGACTTCACACAGCACCACTACCAAACAAGAACAAATGAAAGTGACTGGCAGTACATGTAAAACAATTCTCAAACTCGATGGATGAGGGCTGAGATACTTTGGATATGAAGCTTTCTGATGAAAATTGTGCAGCACTGAACATGAAGTATCCATATTCTATCACTTACTCAAGCCTATTGGCATCTGGAACTGACACTGGCTTTGGTTTGAAAAGCACCCAGAGCAATAACTCCGACTATGTCCAGCCACCACATTAGTGGAGGTTTTATAGCTTTGACACTCTACTGAATGTGGAATAGAACCTGACACTCGTCACACTCATTCATTTTTAAAAGTCCCCTGCTTTAAATTCCACATTCAGGTGATGTTACTAATATTTCAACACAGAAAAACAAATATGAGTCTTTTCAAAATTTAAAAAGTTAGTATTTACTGCATGCCTTCTTCTTTGAAATGTAAGTAAATAAATTAGTATAATTAACTTTGACAGATGTAGTGATTTAAACTGCACTGTAGCGGGGACTTCTAGCCACAAGAGTTTTCAAGCCACCACGAGAGCCAGAATGCCACCAGCAGGGCACAGCAAACATACGGCAGGGAGAAAGCCACACTCTATGAATATGTCCACGTCTATACAGAAACTACAGTATGTGATGAGAGTGGTAAAAGACACACAAGCTAGACGCCTGCTTAACAAAACCTTTTCACAGTAGCTGCACATTATACATAAGCTTTTAACACCTTTGTGCTGCCACTAATTACAAACTGTGGATTTTGACAACACATATTAATTTTAAGCAGCGCGAAAACAGGAGAAATGCTTGAAATCTTTTTCATTCGACCTGAATCAAGTAAACACGTTAAAAGCTATTTATAATAGACCCACTATGGAAATGTGAAAGTGTGATTTTCTTTACTTGTATTACACCTTTTCCTCTGCAGTGTGCTGCGCCCCATCACTCAATAAGCACATACGACAAACAAGTACCTACAAAACCAATAAAGAGAGTCTGTAGAAAACTTCAGCTGCAGTGTTTGTTTCTGTTTCAAATCAGTTTTTTCACTTGTGCTTTGAACCAGAAAGTCATCATCAGTCAGTGTGTGTAGCGGTGAGACGTGCGGGGCGAGGGGAGGGGGGGGGGGCAAAAAGCGAAAAACATTTTCTCGAATCATCAAATTTAAAAAGACAGTCGATATAATGTGTTAACAGTACCCAGCTTGTCTGAAACTCATCAGTCGGAGTCAGTTGTGCATATCTCGCCTCAGAGTGGAGGCTGTGCACAGCAAGAGAGAGGAAGCGGTTCTGCCATCATAAAGCGCATTGTGTCAGCAGGACATGTAAACTGTCATGGAGACGCAGTGTGCAGTACGGGCCAAAGAGAAGCTGGGTGTTCACTCTGCAATCTGTTCATGTCTGTCAGCTCATTTCACGCAGATCAATGCCACACACCAACTTCATCCTTCTGCTGTGGATTCAATTTTCACTAGTGAGCCAAACTTTGTTCTCCACAGAAGATGTGTTACATTTCATCCATTAAGAGTGACATTTATTTACTTGGTAATTTCAGAAAGAAAAAAAAGCACACCTGTTGTTCTGTGCGGCTTCATCACTACTATTCTGACACCTCTTGTATTCTGAGACGGTGGAGCTGAAACCCCCCCAAATACGGTGCCCTTTTCTCCAATGACTGTATTAGAAAGTTACAAAAGAAACTCTGAAATGGATCTGCAGCACTAAGTTACAAAGCATATGTTATTTCCTTCATCTGACAAAGACCATTATGCCTCACTACGTGAATGATGGCAACAGAAATACATGAATATTCTCTTGCGCCTGTAAAGAGCAACAAAACAAATGTATGAAATAGGTCATTACACACATGATTATATGGAAAGATGCTGTGGAATAGAGTGAAACCACCTTTGTAGTTTACTAATTAAAACTTCTTTTTTAAATCCCTTTCTTTAATAAAGAGGGGGACGGTGTCTTTAACGCTAATTGCTTGGCTTTGCAGCCTGTTAATATGAACCAAGAGACGCCAAGAACGTTTACTTACTAAGTGCTTTCTGACCTAACATGGGGCCACACAGGTGGGTATCGCTGCACGCATTACAAAACATTTACTAAGCCTGTAAAAACTTTTGCTAAATATTTCTATTTCCATTCTTACATGCAAAAGAGCACAGCTGCACCTGATCTGCATGAAGCGTGTAGAAGCAGGAGAAATGACGATCACTATCACTAGATATATATCTATGTATAGTATCTATGTATCTATGTATATATATATATATATATATCACCTGAATACTGGTTGTTATAAGACGCTTTAGGAGCTATAACCATGTACTCATCCTGCAAAATAAAGCCGAGATTGTCTGGTGTATTTTATGTTAAACTGTTAAAGCTCCTTCTGGAGACAGTGAAAAACGGCAGGTTGCTGCATTGCTGCTCTTTTGTCTTGTTTTGCGGCGTTGAATAAGAGCCTAGCACAAATGTAATGTCTTCTTTAATTAGCATTTCCCTCTCGCTCACTGTACCTGGCAGGAGTCTCACTCCATCTTTAATCAGTATGCAAAAACAGCTTTCCAGATTTGACACATGCTTTTCTGCAGTGGTCAGTCTTCTATGATAAATCAAGTGCAACACCTATTTGAACTTGTATTTCCTCCATTCAACTTTGGGATTCTTTAAATAGGAACACTTACAAAATAATACATACTGCATGAGATGAAATACTAATAAATCTTCACATGCATGTTCAACAGACAATCAAAGAAAAAAACTGTAGCAGGTTAATAATAAATGGCTGAATGCCTGGTCTGATAAGATTCTGAAGGTCATTTGATAAATACTAATATGAAGAAGATTGCACTGTTTGTACATTAATAGATATTATTCGATCAGAAGAGATGGTTGTGGGCGACAGGAGACTGTAGCTGCAGCTGAAAATCTTATTGCAGAGGATGAATATTTGCTTTCTCACCTGAAATAGCTCCCAAAATAAACCTGGCTCCATCAGCTGTACTCGCATAATCACATTTCTTTTTCATAAGCTTTGAGTCTGAAGACTATATGACTTTATGAGAGAAACACAAAAATAGCTTGAATGACTGAGGAGACATGCAGTGGTTTTAATGCAGTGTATGGCTCCATCACAGGCTAGTTAACCAGCAGCGAAATCTCCCAAACTTAGCATATTTCTTTAAAACACTGCACACTTTAATTTCACAGCAGGATAGCTTTGATTTTCTGGATGTGAAGGAGACTAGGGCTGGGAGTGCAGCCAAGTCAGCAGGTGTGACACTATACATGTAGCTCACTTCAGTAGGACCTCAGCTGAATATCAAGGTGATAATATATTGTGTGCAATATTAACATAATGCCTAGTTCAGAGCATACAAAGTGGTGCTCACAGTATGGGCAAAAGAAAATAAACGAGCTCTGCAATTCACAGTTTGCTTGAAGAACTTGTGATGTGGCAGCAGGGTTCAGAATTTTAGCTTATTTTCTCACACACACACACACACACACACACACACACACTTCCACATCTGTGTTCGCAGAAAGGTCAGCTGGAATACTTATCAGTTTCTCACCTCTCCCTCAGCATTATAATTTTAGGCTGTGTTCGACACCTCTTGCTGAGGGTGAAGAGCTTGTTGACGATGCGTCGCGCTTTGCCCAGGAGCTGCTGGGTGCTGAGCTCCAGTTGTCTGTAGCGCTGGTGAACCGTCGCGTCCATCTTCCAGAAGTACTGGATGGCCGACGTGTTCAGAGCGTAGAACGTTGGAAGCCTTCGAACAAAATTCTGAAACTCATCTGGAGACAGAAAGAGAGAGACATGCAAGATGAGAGCAGATTTATCTTTTTGTTCCCCAACACAGGGCAAAACAACTCTCTCACGTCCTTCCAACTATATTTGGCTCATTTCGTCAGCCCAAATGAGATAAATCACTTTGCATAGGCCACATGGATTCAAAAGCTGCAGGGCAAACTGGAAGTGATATTGTTTGACACATATGCTAATGGGAAAAGGCACAGCTAAATATGTGGTTGTGCTAAGATTTCTCTTCCCTTCCATTAATAAACAGCCAGCAGCTTTTCCAGGCCTAATACCGCGAGTCTGTCTATGAGAGAAAAAGCATAGAGGATAATATCTGCCAAACTGTCAGAGGAGCTGTCTGCTGCACACACAATGCACAGTAAACATATCACATTTCCAAAAGTATTCAATAACAATGTCTTCAATGTTCTAATTCTGACGGGCTGGATGGAAAATCGATGCTTGTGCACTGCTGATGAGAAAATGACCACACTACTGTTTGTAATTAGTCAACATTATCTTGATAATACGGCATCTGATTAGAAAACCAATTAAGTGTCAATGGCTTCCCTGGTGATTATGCAAGGTATACTGCATGTTCCTGTGAAATTAATAAGTTGATTAAACAGCTGGTAATAAATTATATTAAAGGCTTAACATTTAAATGAGAGTTCTCCTGGGGAGACAGTGCAGCTCCAGTGTTTGTTCATTCATTGCCTCGTGTCAGTAAAGATCCTTAAAGTAAATATCCAACGTGTTATGTGTATATAAAGGAGTTCAAAGTCTATTGTTACTCTTTATTGAACATTATTATTATACTAGCATTTAATTTTTATTAGAGTAAATGTAGACGTTAGAATTTTTACTCAAAGACCTTGGAGCCTCTTTTCAGTCACTGTCTACTAGCAAACATACAGTAAGATGGTGTGTGTGTGATAAACTAAAAATATACTACACTGCCCACCCAGCGCAACACGGACTGATGCATCTTCAATGCTTTTTGAACACCGATGGAGCTCTGTGGCACAGAAGAATACACATTTATGACACATTTACTCTGTGGCTTTGGTCTTGTAGACCAGAAAAAAGCAGAATGTCACCATTTTTTAATAAGTTTTTACGAAAAGACACAAATTCACCTTGTGAATTTGCAATCTGCAAAGATAATATTTGTCATTCATTTGTAAAAGTGCCTTTTGACAAAATGTTGCCAATGTGAACATGTTGAAGTTGTAAAAGTGCAACAACAATAGTAAAAGAAACACACACACTGTGTGGTACAGGGGCCGTCTTAACTTCAGCCAGCTATATTTAGAAGGTTCCTCTCACAGCTGCACTTTGATAATATTGTACACCAAAAACCCAAGTTTAGTGCATTGTAAAAACAACAATCCTTGCAAATTAGGAAGTGAATCAGTAACTAAACCTGTTTATGAAATAACGTTTCCTTATGGAGGGTGGCAGGTATTGCTGCGGAATAGTCCATTAATATGGCAATAATCCTACATCCCCCAGAGAGCCACTTTCTACCCACCGTTATTATCTTGTCAGCCACTAAACCCAGCAAGGTAACTGCGCTTCTGTTTTATGATTTTAAAAATAGTCTGCACTCAGTTATATTCCTCTAAATATGCAGTCAGATTTAGAGCAATATAAGACACTGTGTGGGTATGATTTAAAATTATATATGTGGGTTGGATTAATGATGTGTATCAAGAGGCTTATTTGGCAAAATCTTCCTGAATATTCTAACATTTACAATTACAAGAAATACACAGTGTGTCTTAGTAGCTGGCTATTGTTACACAAATATCCTGAATAATTCAGAAATAATGAATTCCAATTTCTCACATTGTATTACATATGAAAATTCGACACGTATGAATCAACTTGCTGCGTTGATTAAGAATTAAAGTACTGCACAATGTACAGTTTTCTAAATTGAAGCACAACACAGTGGAAGGTTGAGGCAAATTGTACTTGCCATCAGCTGACTGTGGAAACCTCCCAGAGTCCTGCTTATTAATTTCTCTGCTACTGGTGTTAGCTGTTCTCTGTTAGATCAAGTATAAAAGTGAAACCCCAGGGCTTTCAAGGGAACCTACTTATTTGTCTTTATTTAATACACCTCTGCAACTGCAGCTCTCAGGGCACCTTGCTGCGGAAGTTATTGCCAGCTGTCCGCTAATCAAGTTGCACTTAGTACAGAAGCATGTAGCCACTAATAGGACTCCCAGCCAGCGTGGTGAAAAAAGAAGAGCTTAAGGCAGGGCTGGAGATGACAGTTATAACAGTCAGTTGCCCTCAGAGCCTTTGGATGTAGATCACAGTTTAATAGCAAGGAGAAAAACAGAGCTATGTTGAGATATACTAAAATATATAATACATAATGCTGCAAGGGCACTTTTGTGCTAATTGTCAGCATGCGTGCCAGACTGCAAATCCTTTAAATTTATGAAAGCAGCTAGCAGAAAGCTTATTGGAAAGTTGCGTGAATGCTCTGCTCATACTAAATTCATCGTAAGACAAGACGGGGATAAAGGTTAACTGGTGCGTGTTTCTGTCAAATCACCATGTGGAATTGGTCTAGCTAAATAAAAATGATTAAAACAGCTACAACTTCTCTGCAGTGTCGAACATCCCAGGTTACATTATATGCTGCACATTATAGCAACTGTAGCCTAGTTTCTGCGGCATCAAAGCTCCTCCCACACTCCTCAAAACGCTCATTTTACTAAATCGCTGTTGACCCAGTCACATTTGACTAAACGCTGCCCTTTTATTTTCCGGACACTTTTTTCACACTATGCGATGTAGACAGGCTCAAGTGGCAGCAAAAGGTCACCGTCTGAAGGTCACAGAAGGGCGTTGGGTTTTTTGACAATGCACCATGTGAGATGACAGATTTGTCAACTGCCAGAAAATGTGCTATTCCATTTCTTCTATGTTGGCTATGTTTTTAATATCTCTAGTTGTCTGAGGGAAAAGAGAGAAATGCTGCAGTTTACTTTATGACAGGTAGGTCTCACACATTTAATTCATTTAATTAACAACTGTCAACATAGAATTTGAATAGTTTTTTCTATCACTACTGTCAAAGACAGTAGAAGTATTTTATCTGTACTATTCACCTGTAGCAAGGTCTAGTTTAACAAAACAAACAAAGCTAGTCGTTTGACTTGCTCTACTTTGTCACTTCTATAAATGTTTGCATGATGCCAAAAACTGCTCCACAGTGTAGCAATGAATTGTCATTACAGAGATTGGACATGGTCGCCCCCTGTGTTCCAGGCCTGTCTGTCTTTGCTTTCTTTGCCTGTTGGATCCTCTAACAATGTGGTGTAACAGGAGAATCAGGCTTCAAATGAGCGCATGAAGTAAAACACTGACCTGACTCCTCAAAGTCTTGATTGGCCGTGTTCCAGGAGAGTCGGATTTGTAGCAAACTGGCTTCCATATCCCTCAGATCCACCTCAGGGCAATTACACTGTGGATAGTCCACAGTGCACTGGCACCAGCAGTCATTGTCCCGGCACACAAACTGGCCCTCCTCATTACAGCCGATGTAGCTGAGAGCTGCCTGCACAAACCTGGCTTTCAGATACTCTGGCAGCACAGCCTGGAGGCCTGAGGGAAGGACGACAACAGGACAAAAACGCAGAAATGTCACGTGGCTGAATGTACTTTTAGTACAGCGTCAAAAATGTTTAGATCTGTTGTAGCACATCACGCCACTGAAGCCTGACATGCATTTTCCACATTTTATTTTGCCGTGCTAACATATGCTTGGCACCACTACGATGTGCTGAGATTCACTTTCACTTTCATTCTTACTGCACAACTCTGCTGCTTATGTTCTGAATCATTACTGTCCGAAAACCACGTCAGAACTCTAAAAGCATGCATGGCAAAAAAAAAAGAGTGATTGAAGTCAAATTCGTTCTGACACTCTCGTACTGCAGTTATAAGCTTGCCAGAGTACAGACACTGTGACAATTCCATCAGAAATTGGGGGAGTTCAATTATGGATGACCAACCTTGCAAATGAATCTTGTTTTCAGGGCTCTGAACCAAAACGGAGCTGACAGAGTCGAGGTTGTCATAGTTACTGCATCCAAGAGGGCCCGTCCTTGTTTCGGTCACCTAAAGGGAGGAAAAGAGTGCCACATAACAATAATCTGCACTGAGAAAGAACCCACTAATGACATTAAATATAGAGACGGAGAGAGATAAAGTAAAAGGTAACGGTGGAAAGAGAGAAAACATGACTAAATGTCATGCAGGATAAGATAAGAAGCAACACACTTTCCCTTTGCTCACTCCTCTTTTGAGAAACAAAACATATTCCGCACGGTGCAAATCATATCTACGGTAATGACTTTGTGGACTAGTGTGTTGATAATTTAGTTGTGATGAGAATCCCAGGAGTAAAGCTTAATGAGTAAGTTGTGGTGTCATCTGTCACATTCTTTTCTACATTGCGAATACACATTGACACCCATAACATGCTAAAATCCATTGTGTTGCTAGTATAATCATGTACTTTTCAATTATACATACATCTGAGGATACATGTATAGTTACTGCAAACCTCGAGTCGTGGTACATAGAAGGTTCTAACTTGCTCATCACAAATCGTTACTTCTGACTGGCAGACTATAAGCACGTCATTCTAAAACCTACACACACACACACACTAGTGGTTCATTTTAAAGTGACACACAACACAGTTCTTTTCCAAAGGTGTGTGATGTAAGCCCAAATGGTGTAACTAGTCATTTTTGGCAATTATAGTGCACCTGTGGTGGCGCTAAAAACAGAAACGGGATTATGTTTTATGGAGGTGTGATTACTTTAATCATGACCAATCAAACCGCTTCTTTTGCCTCACAAAGTTTGCACAATTGCAATTTGGCAAGGGTAAGAACAGTGGGGAAAAAAAGTTTCCCAGAACAAACAGATGTAGCTTTGGGTGAGGTGTGAAGTGTCCATAAAATAATAAATTGCATCCCATGTGAGCTAGTGAGGGTTGCAGGATATTAAATTATTGCAGCTTGAGGGGAGAAAACACATTTAGTTAGCACAAGTTTCTCTGATCTCTGGAGAACCCTTATAAAAATCTAGGAAATGGTTCAGTGACTTAAAGTAAGCAGAAGTAGCTAGTCTGGCTTTTAGAAGGAGCCTGCTCATGGTCACCTCTTTATTTACTCATGGATCATTATGAGACCTTATAGATGAGATGTTCCAACACGTGCGAGAGAAACATGTTCTTCCTTAGAGACCTAGATGTAACTCAGAGAAGGCAGGTGTGAAAAACAATATCACGAATGCTCCCTCAAGCCTGGGTGCAACGCATTCTCCTAGTCTACCAAACTGCAGCCACGATAGTCACAAAAAAGTCTGGTGTGTTCTCCCACTGTCGTAAAGACTTAAGGCCAAGTCAGACCAAGAGCTACATACTGCATACACGGTGCACGGTGAAAATCTGATATTTGTCACATTAATCTGGTTGAAAACTGCCAAGCAGACAGATTTAATCAGCTCAGCCACATGGAGACAACTCTGTTGATCCTTTTCATAGCTCATATTAAGGAGGTAAATGTTTATTCGATGGCCAAAGTGTACATGCAGAGGCCTGTGGACAGTTGAGCAGCGAGTTGTGTGTCCACGATTATCTGGATTGTAAAAAATAATAAACAGTGTGTGCTGTAATCAGCAGCATGTCCTTTTTATCTGGGCTGGAGAGCTGTGTGAAATTATTTCACAGTTTCCTTTATAAATTCATGATGGTTCTTACCTCAGGCTGCCCCAAAATCTGACTGGCCCTGAATGTTGGACCTTCCGCACAAGTTAAAAATACATGCAGTTAAGGATTTGCCATTTCTTGTTTTGAAGAAACATATTTTTATTCTATTTAATTCAAAACTTTTTAAAATTTCAGCATAAAATCTTTTAAGTCATTAAGTTGCCCTTCGAGGCCAAATCACCGTAACAACAATATGGAAAAGGGTTTTATAATAAAGATGGAATTTACAAAAAGCATCTGATGCTAATGTAAAATTCTGGAAAACAAGAATTTAGTGGCAGAAAACTTAACAGACTGTAGAAGACTACATAATGTTTCTTGAGCATCTGTTGCTGGCTTGTAAATGCAAATGGAGTGAACCTGTTCTCTCCCTGATTTCAATGAAAGCAACACCCGCTTGCGAGGAGGAAATAATTCTCTGCGACAAATGAAGATTTCTGAAGCTATTGAGGCAGATAACTGTGCTCCAGCTCCACTTGAGCTAAATGTGTTTATTTCTAATACATGCTCGGTGATCTATTAAAAGTCACTGCTCATTCTCTGCTGGCTTCGCTCCCAAACAGACTTTATATTTACAAGTGTTCTAAATTAAATTAAAAAGTGATTCGGTCTGTGGGTTGATTAAATACAATAACAAAGAAAAGACAAAAAGCCGACTGTTTTCATTGCAACTGCAAAAATCTTCTACAGTCATTTCCCTAAACTGATTTTTAGAGCAATGATGATTTGGGGAAATTATAGGCGAAGGGCTAAAATCACAGTTAGAGAGAAGGTGTGAGAAAAAGCCATAATATACTAATAGTATTCCATATGAATCCTGAAGAAGGTGAGTATGTAGAAAAGGTTAAGGTCTTGGTTATTCTGGATAGAAAAGATCTAAATTGCATTGTAAAAGTGGTCTGCACTGTGCGCCAGTTAACACAAACATGAAGCACAAAGAGACTTTTATTTCTAATAAATAAAATAAAGTTACAAATATTTATGAATAAAATAAAAAAAAGAAAAAAACAATCTCAGGAATCTTAAAAGAAGTAACTACAGTCAAGTCTCCAAGACAGAACGCTCTGTGTAGATAAGACGCACACATATGTAGACATAGACTGTCTATTCCTCTTTGAGCTCATTGGTTAGATTGTTCACAATCTCAATTCAATCATCGGTGAAAAAAGCTTGATTTAGAACATGCATATTTCCAGGCTCCCTGGGCAGCAAAGATAAACTGCCAACCTGAAGGAAAATCCATCTCCTTTGCTGTCACCTGCAAATTATTGCCAAACACCATGACAGTGTCTTCTTTTAATATTTTCCCAAAGGTCCAATAAAAGTTGCCAGATCTTCTTGCTGGATTAATGACAGCAACTATGGTACCCAGCCAGGGGGAAAGGAAGACTTTTGCTGATGCGGACAGCAAAGTCGTCTTACTTTTGACACGCGTTTTTGACACCCGTAGGTCATCAAGACAACAATGTGCATGGAACATATATTTTCTACCCAGAAATGATCTACTGTCTTTTAATTTACAAATAACCAAATATCTTGACATCATCATTTTAGATAATCGATGTGTTAGCTCAATTAATTTAAATATGGGCACACTGTGGGGATTCAGAGATTCATTCCTAACACAGACAGATGTTCAACTTAAGGGAGAAAATTGACCAAGTGCAAATCTAATGATGGGTTTTCTATGAATAGCAATGAAACCAACTCCAAAGTGAACCCAGTCAATCTTCTCTATTAGAAAACAACCCAGAAAAAGACAAATACATTTGTAGATTTCTGAGCTTTAGTGAAATCGAAAGGGGGAAAACACGTTATTTAATAACGTGATATGTAAATGACAGGAGTCAGATGGTGCAGGAATTATTAATGTGCCATAATTAAGAACAACATAATTGTGCTGACTGCACTGGAATAAGTAACAGCTGTATTTAATGGGACATTAAATTGCACTTAAATGCTTTTCTAGAATAAGCAGTTTGTAATGCTTAGACATGCTTTGAACGTGACTTGTTTATCTCATCACAGTGAAATATTCTTACTGTCTAAATACTCTTTTAGATGTTTTAAGTTGGAGAAAATTTACTCCAAAAACTATTTTACTTATTTTTCCCCTTTCTTCAGCAGGTCACATGCTGTTGTGGTCATTTTTTCTTTCACCAATTACCACTGTGCACTGAATCCTTCACATTTTCATCAGCTCGCAAATGAAAAAAAAGACACCCAAAAAAAAGAAAACACACACTTAGTTACTATGTGATGGGAATCGCACTCCTCGAGTGTAAAAGTCTGTGTGAGCATATAGGGCTAATAAACATTGTGCCACAGCAGGATAAAAGGAGAGGTTTTAGCCAACAAAGTTTCCTGTATTTATGTAGAAACGTCTTATCTCTACACGACTCACGTGATTTTTTTCAAACTATTCACCGAGCTCTGGTTCTGTGCATGGAAGCATCTACCTGTCACCTCTCTGTAAAGTCACCAAGCAAACATTCCCAAGTGAGGCCCTGAAGGCATCCTTTCCAACTTCCTCTTTGGTGAATAGGTACTTTAACTCCACCTGCTGCCAAACACGCTGTTCACAGAAACACTGCTACTTGGCAAGTTGACACAGTTGCATTTTCAAAAAACACAGATGCCCAACGAACAAGTGCGGTGATGTGTTGTTTCAACTTTGGGAAGAGGTGAAGTGTATTTAGACTGAACACTTACTCAGCTTGTGCAATGGAGAAACGGACTAACTAACTGGTTATGTGACTGGGAAACAACAGTGGATTCTTCAGTAGTAAGTGTGTCCATGTTATCAATTATTCCCATCTCTTTCAGAAGGTCAGATCCATTAATAAACTCACTAAAAAGGAAAATAATCACATCGGTTGGCTTTTAAAATACTCTGTCTGTGTTTTTTGTGTTTACTGTTGAGTCACATTATGACTTAACTTGCCCAGTACATGTAGATAGACAGTAGCCTCTGGCATGCTGGTGTGGGGTATCAGCAGGGCAATGCAGCACTTAGCCTGTTAACATGGGCCACTGATACAGATGCCTCTGAGGCACATCCATTATTTAAAAATGCAAGGCTTTAATATAATTATAAAGCAATTAGGCAAGAGCGTTTTACTGATGAAGATTCATCACTGCTGCAATCCCTCGTATGAATAATTCCACAAACTGCATAAAATGTCACTTAGTGAGCTTGTGTTGTCAGATGTCTTAGCAACAATGGACTTTAAATGGCTGCACTCTCTGCTTGCTGGAAAAAAGAACAAAATACTGTAGCATTAATGTTTCATGAAAATCATCGCTCATTTCAAAATTGCCTCATTCGCCGCACCTTCAAGAATTGTCGTTGGCTTAATCGCCATGGGAATGTAGATGTGCAAATCCACATTTGCATCTGAGATACATTTCTGCCTGTTTATTCAGTCTTTGAGGATTTCAATGCATGTTTAAAGACCACTTTGTTGCACTGGCTTACACTCTAATGTCAACCAGCGAGGGATAAGCTCATACAGTATAAGCAAGAAAAAAAGGGGGAGGAAGAAGAAAATAGCATCAGAATGAGATTATTGTGTGCCCTGAAATAAAAAAAACTCAAAGCCACAGGGGAGCAGAGGGGAATCTTTGGTGGAAGAAAGTGGAATTTAATACTGGCAGTGGTTGTTTAAGCCTGAATCTGTTTAAGGGAAACTAAGCTGCACTATTTCACAGGAAGTAGCATTCACTGGTAGAGGGGCCAGGAGCAGTGAGCAGCCACAGGCGGCGCTCGGGGAGCTAGCGCTGGGTGTCTCGCTCAGGGACACACCTGGTATGGGGGATGGGCTGGGTGACTGAGCTGGGAATCGATCCGGCTATCTCTGCATCCCAGCGCTCTGCCTTAACCAATGAGCTACAAGATGAAGATGTCCACAAAAAATGATCCATGATAAGGAGGACAACTTCCGTCTTGTTTTTCTTATTCTGTCACCTGAACTGCTCCAGACTCAGCGATCCACATCCCAGCAGCCATTCCTCAGCATCTATTATCTGATTCTGACACTCAAGACTTGTGTTTTCTTTTGCTCTGACAAATGAAGTATTATGCCACATGACTGAACACTCAGGGCTCACACACTAAATGGGTCAAACATTCCTTATCACGTCTCCTCCCTCGTCAATGATATTCTCCTCCCAACTTTGGTTTAATGAATCTTCAATACGGACGCGCATGGGCTGCAAATCAAAGGACAGCACATCGACCGCTGCAGAATTTCCTGTGTACCTGCTTATCTGTGATCCAGAGCTAAGGGCTTTTTACATGAGGCCTGTCTGTCCTCATCTATTCTGTCCAGTGGCATAGAGCATCGTAACTCTCCCCCCAAGAAATGCTTGACAAATTTCACTGTTGTCCATTTCGGTAATTTTCTCTGAAATTCCTGAAATGGAAGAGCTATTTTTTCTGCCCACCTATCTCATTTTCCCACTCTTTGATTTTGTTCCAGCGGCCTTCAGGCCAGGCATTTCTACCATTTCAAATATGTTATCGCCTACAACCAGGGGACCAGTGCTCGTCTTAAAGAAAGCTTTGTTTTGGCATCCTTCTTCTTTGGGGTTGGGGCATGTTTGGAATTAAAGGCTGCTGATGCTGTGAATATTTTACATCAGTCACCTGAAAATGCCTCACAAACAAATGTACCCCAGAGGGCTTTTTCTCCATTCATCTCAATCAGAGGGGTTTTTAGCAGCACTTTGATTCAGTGGCGGCTGCCAGATCAGTTCAACGTCCTCTTGCCAATTCACTTTAGAAAATGTACAGTTTTATCTCTGATGCACCGTATAGTGCATCACTGAGGACGACTTGGTGAAAAATGGGCTGCGACTGAGAAAAAGACAAGCAATTGAGTCCGTTAGCTGCAGTTATACACAGTCAGAATGAGAGAAATAGACAATGATGTTGATGATTTTCCATTGGTTTTCAGTCCTTAGAGGGCTCACTCATACTCACTCATGACTGCGTATGTTTCATATCACCTATATGACACTAAGCAGTACTAGAGCTATTCTGAAACAGAGCTACTGTCCAGCAGGTAGGTAGACATCCATTATGTATCAAAAATGCATTATGCCGGTGCTGTTGCATCTAATCTACTTGATTCGTGCATCTCACCATTGTCTGCATGCTATTATATATTGAGCACCAGATTTACACAGAGACATTGTGGGACAAAGACCCTAGACCTGCACCACACCAAAGCAGTCAGTGTGCATCTATTATTCAGGTTAGATGTGTCTGGGTTTGGAGCATCCAGCCAGAATCAGCACGGAGACGGGTGTAATCAGAGCATACAGCACACAACAAACAGGCTGAAGATTTTCGCAGTTTCTCAGATGCTTTTTTTTAACCCAGTTGCAGATATTAGGTACATTTGGTGACATTAATCTGTTGTTTACCACAAGCCACACGGGGGAACAGAGTCCTCAGAGAGTGCAGTGGATTCAGTCTGCGAAGGGCAAATTCAGTCGATTCCATTCATTCTGCTTCATAACAACTGCCAAAGTGATGAATGAACACACCCCAAAGGCATTAAGTGGTAAAATATGCAGGGTGATATTTACATCATAAGCATATCTTGATAGCATACTTTCAATATAGCAGCTTGTGAAAACACACATCAAAGAGGCAGGAGGGAAGTAAACAATAACGCCCGCTTCATCTTCTTCGGTCACGCTCGTTTTTGTTCACTGAGCTCGCTTGTTTGTAAAACTGTGAATTTGACTCCACCGGTTCAGGTAGATTGGCTTCTGTTTACTCAATTCGGCAACATTGCCACTGCATCAACGGCAGCTGTACAGCTTTCAAAAAGACTGCTGAGTGGCACCATGGGGTGCGTTAATTCATCTATGATCTCTGATATGAAAACGTTTACGAACCCCTGTGTACTTAAATCTAACATGTGGAAACATAGTGGAAATATTCATCTGCTTAACCAGAGGTCACCATTTATCATCAGTCACCTGACTTTTAGTTAAAACACTGGACAGGGAGCTCTTAAAGTGTCTATACTATGAAGAGTTTGTTAATTTAAAAAGATAGCCCACGGAAAGTAGCCGAAGATTGCCTCATGTCGTTTACAATGTGTTAATAATGTGTTCGGTGGTGACATTCTGCCATTGGAAAGGCCAGAGCTGCCTACTAAGGGCTTACACTTCATAAACGGCATGCGGTAATTGGGAGCAAGTTGTAAGTACTTGGCACATTGTGACCCGGGCTCAGTGTGACTCTTGTGTTTGTATATTTGTACCAAGCTGAGAGCATAAATCTCAAAAACACAATAACATAAACATCTGTTTCAATTCACAGTCTATTAATCAGAAAGTGAGAGCACAGCTAAAAAAAAGGTTTTAAACTTACAAACCAACTGCATTATTCCTCTTAATAGGCTTTTCCGACTGCACATAAAGTCAGCCAGTGCTATTGTTTTTGGCATTACAGCGTCGTTGTTGGTTGGAAGCAAAATCAGAATATTCCGAAAGAACAAATAAAAACAGAAGAACACAGGAACCTAATTAGCTGGTAAAAAGCTCTCATGGGCTATATGATGATGAGAACAAACCACACCTGCTGATTGTGGATGGTCATGATTTTACTAATTCTTTAGCGAAGGGTCTAATCAATCGCTTGCCATGTTTTGAAAAATGCAATTATTGCATTTATGCGCTGAAACATAATCTAATTTGACTAATGTCTTGGTTGTATGTAATCATACACAATAAATCCAACAATGCTGGCAATTTAAAGTTTGGAAAAAGAATTATTCCAGTAGGTTTGGATTGCTATTGTTTCTGGGTCAGGTTTGTACCTTGATGGCAGTGGAGGCGATCTGGATGTGGTGCAGCTTGTGCAGGGTGCTCTCCCTGTCGATGAAGTAGGAGGCAGCCAGCTGGTGCAGCGCTTCCAGAGTCACAGCTGTGCCATTGGATTCACTCACTTCACTTGTCCGACTCAACTTCCGCTTGTCCACAAAGATCATTAATGACTCTTCCCCTGTGAATACACACACACACACACACACACACACACACACAGAGGCACACACTTCATTAATGACTCATCCCCCGTGAACATACACACACACAGATTACGTCCTCCGTGGTAAATATTAACTTACGAACACCTGCCAGCACTCATTATGCAATTACAAAGGTAGAAACTTGTGAGCTTCTGCTAATGATAATGAACCTGCAGCTATCCCACACAAATTGTGATGCATTATGGGACAAGTCTTGCAATCCAAACAGAGCCAAGGCATTCAGAGGACAGTGTATTGACAGATGCAGGATGGAGTAAAAGATCAATAGAAAAATCCTTTTTAACAGCTTTAGGTTTTATGGGGAATGTGGTTTTAATTTGGAGAGACTGTATATCTAACATGCAGCTCATTTCCTGTGGGGATAGATAAAGGTTAACACTTGTCTGCAATACACTGCAGACTTTTTTCTTATACACATTAAATTATGCCATTGTATTTTGCATTTTACAAATTTTACAAATAAATCCGTGAGCTCCCTTAATTTTTAAAAAATATTTCTATTTTTAAAGCTAACTGATGCCAGTTTCATAAATTAAATATTTAACTTCAATTTTTAAGTTTTTTTTTCTTGAAGACATAAAGTGACACATTTATATTTAACTCGATGCTATTTTACTTTATTACTAAAATGAAAAGCCATGGCAGCCTCCATTGAGGTGGTTTGCAGCACACTGCCCATGAGTGTCTTTCTAATCTATTTATAATACTATCTGTGCTCATCTGCACAAAAGACTGAGGAGAGGAGATTGTGCAGCTGATAGCCACGGGAGCCCTGCTGCCAATTACAATACTCTAACTTACGTTTATTGTTGTGGAATCAGCGGATCCAGTGGCATTTTTGTCAAACAAAACCGAAACCGAGAACATGAGCTTAAACTACCACAATCATTCCACATTCACAGCTGAACCAACATTTAGTCAAATATTCAGTTGTTTGAGGACAGTGCAAAAAGCTTTAGAGCTCTGAGCTTGTTTAACTGATGGATCTCTCCTCCTTTATAATAAGTCACTTCATAATTCGCTTGATAGCGATCGGTCTACACAAACAAAGATGGAGAAAGCACAGGAAGAGAAGGATAACACTGTCCCAGCCACAAGTGAGAAACTTAATCCTTCTATCCTTAATGTGCTGGGGGTTTTCACCAAATCTGTAATGACTTAATTACAAGGCCTATGGAAAGAATTGCGTTGTAAAAACAGTTACATACAATGCTGGTCTTTTTAATTGGCTGCTTCATAACCGCGATGCCAGAATGGATGACACACATAGAAGGTGTTCACAGCTATAAAGCTAAATTGAACCTGCTGCTTAATGTCCAAAGTAATAAGTACATTTGGGACTAATTCGGGGAAATAGTTCTACTTTGTTTCACTCAAATTTAGATTCTGGCTCCTCAAGATGAAACTCTGATAAAGTGTTTCAAGTCTGCAGTGGACCATGCATTCTACCTAACCCTGCAACACTTTCTTTCATCCCCAAGCTAAGGTAAGTCAATAAAAGCTGAGGGCAACACAACCCATAAGTTATTTACCTCCCAGTGTAGCAGAAAGCAGGAAGTGGGTCCCGTATTTCCTAATAATGTTGTCAGTAATGGCACTGAGACTGGGCCTCCTGCCCAGCTGCCTAATGGTCTGGAGGAACTCCGGGTCCAGTGGCAAGGAAAAGCCATTGTTCTCCTGTCTCTCCAGGGCCAAGCTGTTCACCTTCCAGCGGCCAAACTCCCTGCAATGTTACACAAAACAAGTTCAGTGTGAGGACGCACAACACACATAGACGCTGCATGTTTAGGTACATTTAGTGAAGGACACCTAATTTCCATGAAAGGTGACGGGGGCGTTTCCATAAGAGACACAAAGAAAACCTGAATCTATCAAAGTCGATCTGAAGGGTTGTTTGCGGCTTTTTGAAAAGGAGGAAAATGGGGCCTATTGTTGTGATTTTAAAATGGACAGGACACAGCTTGACCCGCACAAGGAGGCTCATATTGAGATCTATTCCATGCCAGGCGTAAAATGTGATGTCTGCACGACCCCTAAGTGAATCTTGTGTGCCATTCTTTAAAAGATGAATAGTCTCATGCTGTTTCTACCTCTGGCTCAGGGAATTGCTTTGCACCATAGTGAAAAACATTGTGTTTTTCCACCAATTTTAAATAATAGCGTAATCTTTTGTCATTTAGAGTCACTTTTTTGAGGCTGTGCTGTTGGACGGGCTGTAATCATGGACGGGGTCTTGCTGCTTTCAGGGCCTCTTTTGGAAAGGAACAAGCTTCATCTAAAGTTGTTTGATATTCAGCCTGGCCTCCAAACATGCCAGCTGCCTTTATCTACCAAGTGCAGACTGAGTGCTGCCGCTAGATGCATAGATTAGTACTATTCAGATACAGCTGGTAATAAACACGGTTCTATCCCCACCTAGCAGGTGAAAGGCTCTTCAATCATTAGTGGATAGGTGGCTAACCCATCCATTGGTAAAAATACTAAAAATAAAACGTGACATTAATTTGTGTGTGAATGTGTTTTTGCTTTGTAAAGAAGCAACAGCTGAGATTTACGTGCAAGTCTCTAGATCCATCCTAACATGTCGTAAGGATAAAGGTATGTAAAGCAGTGAAAATGACCAGAGGATGCAGTGTAGCGCAGATGAGAAAACGACAATGTACTATGGAGTTTAACCAAAATTACCTATATTTTCTATAAATATTCTATAAATTTTATAAATATTCGTCTTCGTCATTGCCTTGATTTGATCAAGCGAAGATGTAGCCTGGACACATAACATGACTTTTTTGACCAACTGGCAACATCTCCTTCTTCTCCTCCTCCTCACCATCTGTATTTTCTGAAGTTTAGATATGTTTTACTTACAACATTTTTTGTCTTCCAAATCTGACTGTCTGTGGTAGAAAAACGTGGCACCCTGGCAGAGCGGAGGTCATTATTCTAACTTCCCTGGTTGAAGTCTAGTGTTACATGATATATTCCCACACAGTTTCTTTTGATTAAAGGCAGAATGTTTTTTAAAGATCAAATATGTAAAACAAATCAAAAATAACTGTAAAACATGTTTTATCTCTGACTCTGAATCTGTTTTCTTTTTGTGTGATGTCCTTAAAACTAATGTTTCCACTCTGTAACTGATTATCTGCCATCGTTCCCATAGCATTAAATAATAATGGACCGATAGCGGTGCCAGAGTGTACATTAAGTGTCTGCATGAGAGGCTGAGTCAGAGGAGGAAAGTAGCATGTGGCACTGTGGGATGAGATTCTGTTCATGGTCATTCACAAACAAAACTCTGCAGCGTTATAACAAAGTTACATCGTGAAGCACCACCAGACATACTGTCATGTAGGCCTGCTGCTTCTACAACTCTGAGGAGTTCATTATCAACCCCCAGCAGTAATACACGTAGGCAATGTGCTTATGTGACAGGCAAATAGATACAATCTAATATTAATGTAGAATGAAGAGCTACTACTTTGATTGACAGTTTATTGGTTTCCCCAAATTTAAACATTAGAAATTGTCTTAATGAAGGAACAAATAGAAACTTTGGGTTTTTTAATAAGCCTATATTTTGTCTTTCTGCTGTTCAACACCCACAACCTGCAGATGCAGAGACACATGCCCAGACACACGCTTTCACACACCCTGCAGCTGCAAACATCTAAACAAAGCTGCCCTTGCTACAACAACTTTGCTATCGCCCAGAATATCGCAGAGCCCCTATGGGCGCAGGCCTGCTGCCAATCAATTTCCCACCAATAACAATGACCCCCGACAAAAATACAAAACTGAAAACAGCTCATTAAGGCCCCTTTCATGCCGGTGTTCCTCTATAACGTGGGGCCATTAGTGTTTCTCTCCATCCGCTGGGGCACAACTGAAAAACAGAGCGATGGAGAGAGAAGGAGGGAGAACTTCCCTGTGATAGACACACAGCCTCGCTCTGCTGCTTGCTGATGCACATTTAAATAGCACCACAACTAAAGTGGAGAGTACAGCCTCGGTTCCAACCCACTTTTTACACCGCTCCGGTGTAGACAAGCAGAAATCTTCTTAACCTTACTGTATACCGCAGGCTTGTTTAACCCTTAACGATTCTCAGTGAGATTCTGACGGACTGACTGGGATGGCCAATCACATAAACACGAGCATACACACGGCTGACCGGCTTATATCATCAGGCTGTCAGCCCCACCCTCCCGCTGAGCGAGCCGGAGCGCTGCACACAAAGAAAGCGAAGGAAGTGCAGGTGCCACAGGGTCTATGATCAGAAAAGGGGAGGTGTAGCCTTCTACCTGTCTATGACAGGCCAGATGTCTCAGATCCATTACAGCGTACAAACAACCTGAGGGAACTGCTTGGTACCCACCATAACAAATCAAGGAATCAGCCCAGTGAATAACCTGATGATGTGGTTGAAACGCTCTACTGAACATGGAGATTGTGTCTGTCAGAACGCAGGATGGAGGAATGTCTGCTACACCTAGCATTATCTCCTGAAACGTGTTCGTGCCTTTTGTTGTCGGAATGATTTTCAGATATACAAACGTGAAATATGAAGGAAAATTAAAAAACGCCATCACAATTTATACTAATAAGCTTTGACCTCCAATCAACACTACCTACATAATTTTAGGTATTTGGATTGTGTGTGATATTATATTATATGTCCAGCACATTAACAATTCAGTTCAGCTGGCTGTTGTTTGTATCACATCAATGTGATGATTGTTGTTATAAACCTTATAAAAGTTATATAAAAGGTTTTAACAAGAGCTGTGTTATAAAGTGGCCACAGACCACAGTATGGTGCAGCTGCTCCATGATTTTATATAAATGATTGAAAAAAACAAATTTGTCTTTAAATGTTTGAGCAAAATATATTTTAAATTCAAATAAATTATGTTAAATTAGACTACAGTACTGCATTTGTTCTAATTAGCCTGTGACTCACTGTGTGAATTAAAACATGATTCCTACATGTTTCCCACAGCGAGCTGATTACCGTTTTCTTACATTTCACACTGTATACCTGCTTTAACAGGTCAACATCATTCATTTAAACATCAAAACTTCACACTCTGGTTTGCAAATGAAATACACAATGTTTACACATTGTATTTGAATTCAATCATTTCTGTATTATTATAATGGGATGAATGCACATCTGTCTTTCACTGTATTTTAAAGCTCTGGTCTGATGATAATATACTATCATATAATTAGAATCTAAAACATGCAGAAATGAAGAAACAACAATTTACCTCATCTAGCAAACATTTGGTTATTGTCTGCAAGGCCTGAGAGAGAACGCATTGTTGTGTTTTGTAGCTGGGTTACCCCAGATACTAAAATAACCCACTGTGCAAAGCAGTTGGTTGATGTAGACTCAAAGTTATTTCAAGGAGCTCCCCAAAGAGAATTGTGCAAAATGGGAGAAACGTCCTTCATGCAAGATAAACCAAATCACATTTATTTGGAAGACCTTGCAAGAAAATCGCAACCGCTCTGCTGTTTTTAATGTTACAGATTTTTCTTTTTGCTTCTCTTGGTTTAATCTGATGTGACACTGATCCTTCTCAATGTACATCGCTCATTAGCAACAGAGGAATTATTTTAGACATTAAGAATTACAAACAAAGAAGCGTTTTATCCGAGCTGCGTTAAAATTACCATTTTCCTGAAAGGCACCTTCATAGTGGCACATGTCAACTTTGTTAATTGAGCTACTGATGATCCGGTCTAAGCAAGAGTAGAGCGTCAGAGAGTCAAATTAGGAGGGGAGTATGATGTGGCAACAAAACGATAGAGAGGCTTGTGTCTTTTAGTCATCCACCCACTGCAGAGACAAATGGGGAGGAAAAAGGGAGATCAAGACAGAGAAAGTGAGCGTAATGATGTAGTTAATAGCTGCTGCTTGTGAATGTTTCATGAAATTGCCACCGACAATCTTTCCAACAACATCAAACAAACATCAGACCATTAATTTGTGAAAATCCTATTAAACCTCTTGAGAGGTCCTATAAACAAGACAACATACTGTTTCCTGCCTATTTAGCTTTTTCATTTCTTTGATGCTGCTGAGTACACACTTCAAACCCTTGATTAACAGAAAGGACCAGAGCAACAGACATTCAAAAAAGCTCTGCACAGGATCAGGTTGAATCGCATTGGGATGCAAGAGAAAGCAATGCGGGCTACGTCAGGGTTTGGACCACGTTCCTTCTTCACAATCTCACCGAGATACATACATCTATACAAATTCTGGGATTATTATTAAATAATTATTATATTATACTAAGAGACTGCTCTCTCTTTAAGTTTGATAACACAACATTAATGGAACATGTCCGCTAACGAACGTGATTCTGCAATAGGCCGTCATCAGCGTGTAAATCCCAGAATGCTATGACGTCATCTGATTTAGAGCACCAGTGGATGCATCACGCCTGTCAGACGAAGCTATCATGACAACCAAGGCCTCACGCTGGAGTAAAACACGCTTCCTATCACCCGCTGTTTGAGGTTTTTCACTAACTCACTGCCCTGAAATCTGAGCGTACAAACAAGCTTTTTCTTCTTGGAGGAGATTGCGCCTGTTTCTTCTGAGGAAACTCATTGAAACAGCACCTAGAAAATGTGTAGTGACATGATTCATGATCATAAAAATAACTGTTTTGAATAGAGGAGTCTTAGGGCATTATTTAAATAGGAGTAATGTAACATATATTATTTCTAAAGGGGGGCCGTGTGCTGAAAGGTAGTGAAATGGGTGGAGGGTATGAAGATAAGAGGTGGAAGACTGAAGACTATGAGAATGAGCAGATAATTGCAAGAGCTCTGAAAGGTAAGGAAAAGGTTGGGAAGGGCTTTGGAGGTGAGGAGGAGAATTTTAAATCAATACAATATATGATGGGGGGGCTGACATGTATGCAGGGCATCCGCGTTTTACGACCTGTGAATCCTGTCCGTACTGATGCTTATGTGGCATGTCGGATAAAAGAGATGTTCTGCAAGTGTCAGTACAGAAAAGCCGAATAAGGCTTTGTGTGTTGTTGGTGTTAACAGATATCATAATACTTTTGTTTAGAGTAGTTCAGGCAGTGATTGACACTGAAGTGGTGCCTGCAGTTTCCAATTCATGCTCCACCATCAGCAGCTCGTTCATTAGGTGGCTGGCTACGATGACTAATAACGTCATATTTGTGCAGGTGATACATCTTACTAATTACTCCGCCGACATACTCACGACAACGCTGTGAGTATCCTGAGGCGTGAGCTGAGAGGAATCCTTGATGTTCAGATTCTTTAAGAACTGAGCCTGGTGTCAGGATCACTTCCACATGAGCTGATTTTCTGGTAGTATATACAATGTTAAAATACAAATACAATACAGTGTTAAATACTAAGAAACAGCTGAAATGTTTTTTTATTAAGAAAAGCAATAGCCTTATTGATTTATGGCTCCTATGAAAATCAACACACCTCTGATAATAGAAAGCAAGAGGGAGTCAGAGAGAGAGAGGGAAAAAGCGTGATTTGCACGGGGGTTTGCTGACATGAAGACTGCTGATCCCCTTTGTGCTGCAATTTGTCATAACAGTGTTGACAAGATACTTCTCCACACACACAAAACAAGATACTGCCTGGAATCACATTGTGTACATAATGAGCCGTGTATAGTCTTAATATGTGCTGTGCACAGACGCTCGTGAACACACAGGCAAATGGAACAGAAGCTAAATCCTGCTCTTCCTATAACAGTCGTTTCCTGTTAATGACACAGGCTTTTAAAAATTACAATCACATACGGCATTTGATACACACACCAGCACGTCCACATACTGTACACTCAACCACACACACACACACACACACACACACACATGGTGTAGCTCTGTTTTGTCCTGCAGCAAACCAAACTGAGCTACTGAACATGTCCCGTTTGCTTCTCCTCTTACCTTTCAAATGAGTGTAATATCTGATCATCTTAGAACTCCTACATGTGATGGCTAAATCCATGCAAAGCGTGTTACGAGTTCATTCAACTCTAAATTCAATTTAATTTTATTAAAGACACAAGCGAGGTCCACAGAGCACACACATGAACACAACTCAGTTGCTTGGCAGCTGACTAATAAAGGCAAAATACCAGAATAAATAAATACGTTCCACAAAAACCAAACTAAAAATATAAACACCAATGGTTCCACGTACCATGAGCATTAAATCCACAAAAACACTTCTCACAGCCTCTGTTGATCTGCATGGAAATCTGTACAGAAGAATAGAATTAGTCAAACACTAACATGCACAAACATCTGACTTGCACCACAGCGTCTTGGACGTTGAAGCAACAGCCTCTCATCTTGTAGGTCTCTGCATGCTACTTTTCCCAAAGCAGGGAGGTACAGAAAGCTTTAAATAGTGAGGTCATCACAGTCACTGAACGCATTTAACTGTCAACACCCTCTATACGTGTCATTTTCAGCTGATACATGTACTGACTTAATTATTTCATTTCATTAATCTCTTCCAGAGCAACACCAGACAGGAAGGAAGTCGTCTTTTCTTCTGAAAACCATCATTAAAAAAATCTATACCTATTAAAATATTAGTATTGTAGATTCACCAAGTCATCTGCATACATAAAGGACCAATCAAACATCCTGACAAATCATCTGGATGAAGATTAAAAAGAAAAGGAGATAAGAGACCACCATGTCAAACCCTATTACAATCATGAAAGGAAGCATGTACAGTTTCTAAATATCTAGGGAACCTGTTTTGCTACAATTAGTCAAATCATTTTTCATGATTTATGCAACCTAAAGCAAACCCCTTGTCTATTATATATATATATATATATATATATATTTAAATGATTCTTTAATGAAAAAACACACATCAGTGACATTTAAACACAAAATGTGTGTCAGTGGTAGAAACATGCTGTTCTAATGCGTTTAATACAAAAACTCTCCAGTGCCTCTGACAAAAAGCTGGCTGTGGCTTTAGGCCTATAATCCCCCAAACTGGTTATTTTGCTTTATCTCTAATTATTGGCACTAATAAAACTGATAATACAGAGTCACATCATGGTCTAAAAGTCAAGTAACACAAATAGCTAACATAGGGTAAAGCCTCTTATGCCTTATTATCTCACAAATCCATAATCACATTGTAGATTTCTTGTGGCATCCACAGCCTCATTATCTATATTACCCACCATAAAGCCACACAATTAAACAAATGCTATTATTTAATATTTCTGAGCCAGTATCTCCATCAGTGTTTCACTCTGATGTATTTTAAAAAAATCCCCGAAATATTTGTTCTGCACCTTTTGAGTCTGCGAGTGAGTCAGACATCATTGTGTTCTCATTGCTTTTGAAACATCGGAGGGCATATTAAAAACTTGCATTAGCACCCATGTTATATTCAAGTGAAGGTCCATGTTTTTCACAAACTTTAAAAGCCCTTCAAGCCCCAAGACTGCAAACTTTTATAAAACGACTTACTGGAGATAAAAAGAGATTCCACAATCAACCCAGAAAGCAATCGTAATTTTTTTGTACATAAAAAGGCCACTCCTACTGGTCTCCTGCTCTTCACTATGTTTGCGATTTGTGATCCACAGTGGAGTCACTGCATCACGGCTGACTGATCTCAGCTCAGTTCGGATGTAAGAATTAATCCCTCAGCTGTTGGGCCAGCAGGATGGTCCACTCCGAAGTCGAGATGTAATTCCTCAATAACATGGCTCATGGTTCATTTCACTTGCTGTATACAAGTGAATAAAACTGCCTGTAGTTTCAATCTGCCCAGGTTCATGTCAAACACCATTCAAAAGATGTTATGAGTGTTTCATTGTTTGCATGTCATCAAGGGTCAACACACATTCTGGGTTAATATGACAGCTTTAGTTTCGTCTGGGAACAAGGAAGCATTTGACTTTTATTCATGTAGGCGTTGTAAATGTAATTGTTTTTAGGTGCCCTGCAGCTGTCATGACAAAACAAATCGTTTTACTGCAGGTTATTTTAACAGGACAAACCCATACTTAACACAAAGAGGAGAGAAGGAGAAGCTTGATTCTTCTCAGCCAGTGTCCGAATGTCAAACATAACTGAGAGACTGATCATGACCATAACCCCTTAATGCTTAATGTCCCAGCACATTCTCTCCAGGGTCGGGCCATGCAATGTTCAGAGAACTACAAAAAAACACCAACTAAGTATCACATGTCAGACCTTAGAGTGAGTTACACATGCAAACCACACAACTGAACGTGTTGTCAGGAGAAAGCCTCTTCTATCCAAAATGAACATGACAACATGAGGTTCACACAACTGCTTTTGAACAGGTGAGACCATATGGAGTGATTAGACATTAATGCCCAGCACCACGTTGGTTGAAAATCAAACATTGCTGCAGAGATGCCTCTAATGGCGGTGGATGGGTGATGATTTGGGTAGTGTCTTCAAACCCTGGTCCTCAAGGCACACTGTCCCCTGCACTCACAGCTTTTGATTGGCGGCACACACCTGATCCAGGTATCAGCAGTGGGTAGGAGAGGGAATAATTACAAAACAACTGCCAGGAGTGGGTTATGCAGCAGGACACAAGGACAAGGATCACTGGATCAATCCATAGACTTTTTGTCTAACATCGAGACAAGTTGAAGGACCTAGTTCGGGGAAAGTCCTCGTTGATGGATGTGTATGCCTCCAGGGCATTTCTCATACAGGAGGTTTAACAACCAAGCGGTTTTAATAGAAGTTGAGCTTCTGTAGGCACAACTGTAGCTACAGAAGCTGCTATGCCACTCTCACCAACAATCATGACTCCAACCATCCTTACAAATAACACTTGGAGTTTCTTTTTCATAAAACCTGCTTCCACCGACCTCTGGCCCTGATATCTCCTATCATCACACCATCACACACTTGTCACAATCCATAAGCCCTGCGCTGGATGAAGTCCTTGTCACTGCCATTGCTGCTGGTGAACAGTTGAACAGCTCTGCCTCTGTCCCGAAGACACATACAACCTCTGAATATAGGTTAGATTAGAAACACGTTACCATCCACCATTCTCTCACTGAACAAGCTATCCAGGCATACACCCATATGATAAAACTGTACTTTAATGTATCTTCAGCTACTTCTCGGCTCTCTCTCTCTCTCTGGGTCTGTAAACACTTGCAAAAAATCATTACCATCATCATTTCCAGACACTGTAACATTGATTGTAAATAAATAAGATGCCTGCATAGAGGATCAACATCCCCTGCCTCCGAATGCATTTTACATTATGTGCTGTAAGGTGCGATTTGATTTAGTTACAAACTGCACGTCAGAAAAGTAAAAGCTCAAAGGGTATGTTGTTAAAAACCACACAAAAGCAGTAATATACAAATAAATATAGTTTCAGTTTCAGCCTAGTCACGTTTTTAGGTTATCATGTTATCAAGTTAGTGCAAACACGTTAACACTGAAATGTCACAGAAACGAGTCTAATTTCCACCAAATCTTCCACATTTGTGTCCACATATCCTGTAGCGCCTGCATTTTCCTAGCGATTGCCAGGCCCTCTACACCGCGACAAAGGCTGGTGAAAGATCATGAGCTGATTTAACAGAGAACAAAATCTACAGTAACTTCAAAACATGTTTGTGTTTAACCAAAACCTCTTTACTGCTCAAACCCAACTAGCGATAAGACTCCCCGTCTCTGATGTGAACAGTTGTGCACAAAATAACATAATCTGTCCAGCGATTACGTTGCCACGTCAACATACTTGGAACAGTTTAGTAGGATACAAATGTTGTGACGTTCACAGCACACACAGAATTGATCTGAGAGACAACAGTCATTGTTGGCCTGGCTTCAAGGCTTTAGGTCTGTGTCAACATAAACTAAGGGGTTTAATTCCTTCTACTTAACCAGACCATAATCCTCACAACGAGCAGACATGCTGGAGGGCATAGGTCTCCTGTGAAGTTATTTAGTGCACTGGCTTCTATTAAACATGTTATATTAAACATTTTTAAATATCTCTGGTATTTTCAGATCCTGCATTAATAAACCATTTTAAGCTGTTCATTTTCTGGCTTCTACCCCCGGAGTTGTACATTGTTTTCTAGTTCCCTCTCTCTGCAGGTGTCCCCAGCCTGGAAGCTATTACGTTTCCAACGTGCAGTTAAAACTAATATCACCCTGTCCAGGGGTCTCTCAGACCTCTGACCAGTCGAGGCAGATGGACGCCCACCCTGAATCTGGTCTTCTCTCGTTAATAATAATAATAATAATAATAATAATAATGAATACTTTATTGATCCCCTTGGGGAAATTGTTGTTTGGACAGCT
>JAUMTR010000019.1:19311270-19324763 GCA_032270685.1 Microctenopoma stevenorrisi | reverse complement strand
TAATAATAATAATGAATACTTTATTGATCCCCTTGGGGAAATTGTTGTTTGGACAGCTGCTAGACCTGCGTCAGCGCAAAGGGAGTGTTTCTTCGTCGTCCACAAACAATCCAAACAGTCACAAACAATGAGCCAGGTGAAAGACAGTAGACTCTGACATGATTACATAAAGCAGCAAAGGTGCTGTGGCATCACGCCTCTGCGTGCTGTCCCCGTCACAAACATGTTTGCACTGAAGAAAACACTAATTGCTCCATAATTACAAGAGACGGCTCCTTACATCAAATGAAGTCAATGGAATTTGCAGTGGGCTGACAGGAGAAAAGAGGACGAAACATGGGAGATGAGGCGTGATAGAAAAGTTATGGGCCATGAAGAAGAAGAAAGGAGGAGCTGACATTTTGAGTAATATGCTACTGTCTGTGGGTATTGCTCAACTACACAAAAGGAAACAAAAGAAGAAGAGACTATCACATTTGTCTCTAAATTATTAAATAAAAGACACTTTTGCCAATTTAAACCATTCCCACCTCTGAAGAACAAGAAATAAAAAGATTGCTTAGTCGTACTATTAGTGTGAATAACGGGAGCAGTCAACAATGAAACAATGTCAAAGTCTGTCTGGAGGACAGGGAGTTAAAATGTGAAATACAAAACACAAACTGTTTTTCTCCTCACCAGGAGAATGAATGAATGAATGAATGGATGAATAGGTGTTTTGAAAGTCTCATTTCTCCTGAGATGGGAGGTGCATTTTTCTTCAATCATCAGGAGTAATATTGTTAAGTGCCTCGATGGCTGTTTTTTCCCTGCTTTTGATTCTCTTGAATCCATTAATTCATCACTCTGATTATTGCTTTTGATCGCACCTTGAGAAGAGAGAAACTGTTTCACTCCAAGGATTTGCAGTTTCGAAACCACAGCTCTTACAATCGCTCACAATAAAATGTGTCAAAAAAAAGGTTTTCTTCAACGCGCTCGAAACAGAAGATGAACATGTGTTATTGTAAATATTAAACATTTTATAACATCTAATCTTCATGAACTCTTATCCTATATTCTGAAATGAAAAATTTCTACGAGGCGTTCCAGTGCTGTGATTAGCCAGCAGGGGGGGATAATGCTCTTGTTCGACTCCCATCCCCTCCTTACTCCTTCAGTTCTCCACCCCATCCCTGACTTCCTCTCCACTGCCCCCCCCTGACGTGAAAGGCCAACTGAGCTCTGGAGAATATTTATGAGCGAGGGAGAGCAATTGGTTTGAGATCATTCAACAAGGGAGAGAGGGAAGTCAGAAGGGATGGGGGGGGGCGAGAGAAAGAAAGAAATTGTGAGAAAGACATGGAGAAGGCAGACACTGGAAGGCAGAGACAAAGGTTGATTTTAATATTTCCATTTAACCTTCTTTTAACCTGGTAGTTAATTAAAACTAATTTCTTAATGCTGTTCCTCGCTCTCTGTCTCCCTGCGTGTGTGCACACACTTTATTTTGATGTCTTTGGCTAAATCTGCAAGAGAGCTGAGGGCTGCTCTTCAGATACACATGAGGCATAGAGTTTAAGGTTTGGACATCAGGATGACGACGTGTAGCTGGGACGACAACAAGACTTTTACTGACCCATAAAGACCATAAACAGTCTGCACGAAGCAAAAGAGTGCTGCTGATCAATAGAAATGGCCCAAATAACATAATATACCTTGCTTTGGTTTTCAGGCTCAGTGATAGCAAATAACAAGGCAGGAAAAGTCATTTGACGTGGGGGTGTTTCACTTCATTGCCTTTGTTTACTCAAACCAACCATCTTACTTTCATTAGAAAAATGCTTCAATGGATTATAAGGCGTTCAGCGTCTTTACCTCCAGTGTCTATGTCTATGTGGATATTTGGTAAATTTACATTCAAAGGCAGGGATGTTGAAGGAGCAGGATAAGGAGAAGACAAGTATAGAGACATCCTGAGAGACAGAAAAAGAGAGGCCAACAGAGAGCAAGTGACGGAGGAAGTGATGGATGTAGCCGAAGCCAACAGTGTTACATTCTCTATCTTTGCCTGGCATTGTCGTCCCTGTCAGCCGCTAAATGCCAGTGTCAGTCAAACCTCCATTCAGCTGGCATCAACTCCTCCACTGCACGGCTGTGGATGCTCCGACAACATCGCTCTCAAAACACCTACCTAGCACACACGCAGCCACAAAAGCAGACACTCAGGAAAGTATCCCAATAAGGAGAAAACTTAGAACACCAGCCTTGTTTACACTACTGTGAAATATTACCAAATGCATTTTGAACAAGCTGTTTGATCAGAAAAATCATCTAGAGGACCCTGTCACCCCCAGGTCAAAGTGCCTCCTTGAGAAAAAGTCAACTACTTCAGAATAAACAATGACATTATACATAGAAAATGATATTTAGTGTCACACCCCAGAGTCACATAGTGAACATATACTGAACCACCATGTAAAAGATTCTCAATTCAAAGAGAATAAAGCTCAGAGCAGCACAAACACACACCCATACTTATACACATAGAGCCTGCCAGCAAATAAATCAAGTATGTGTTTGCTACTTTATTCCACTTATCCAACTGACGGTCAACCAGGCAGCTGCTAACGTCTAGATCATTTTACACACACTCCGTAAACTCCACTCTGTTGCCAGAAAACGTTCTCACAGAAGCTTTCGAACAACACCCTGCTGCTCCTGAGCACACACCCACCATACTTCACTCCACACACTTCTGACACCGTCCTGTCTACCCACTGTCACACATCAACTGGCTCAGTCAGATATCTGTTATATCGTGCTGCTTTGCCCAAAGCCTCCTGCGGTTCCCACACTCCGAGTTTCCATTGATATGCAGCACTCTGTGGGTTTCTATCATACTCAAACCATATGTCTCTCCTGCCCACAAAAGAGGAACCAAGCAGTCGCACCCGAAGAAGCTTGCATCTATACAGAATGCGTGCAGAGCTTTCATTTGTATGCAGAATCCTGCTAAGTAATCTAGTCAATGCTCATCCCACCGCTTGCCACCTACACAATCTGAATCCTTCTTATGTCTACAGAAAAGTCTTGTGTGATTCCTTGACTAGACTTTTAGAAGAGATCCTGCAAAAATCCTCCTTTCCTTTAAGCAAAGCTGTAATAAGGGTTTAAGCAATGGCACAGCATCTTTGCATTTGGTTCTTTTTAGGTTTATAGTGAGCCTTTGCTCAGAGCCAGCACAGACACCACTCTCCATCTCTCACCTGTATATCTTGTACTTGGTGGTGAATCCTTGTTGGTAGCGCTCTGTGAAATCGACAAACTCCTGCGAGTGGTGAAAAGGACCCTTGTCCGACAGGAGCCAGCCCAGGGGTCCAGCAGAGCCGCTGAAGCCAGCTCCAGCAGGGTCCGCAGGCCCAGCCCCTACTGACACCCAGCTCTGGAGCAGGCTTAGTGTTAAGCACTTCCATAGAAACATGAGGGCCGTCAGTCTAATGGTGATGCACGGGCCACTCATGCTGCTTCACTCGGCCCCGGTGACTCCTCATTCTCCCTGTACTCTGGCTGAGTCCTGCTGGAAGGAGGAAGGAGAGAAAGAGGGAGACGAGTTAGGAGAGTGCACACAGAACAGTAAGGATGTCATTTTGGTTTGGGCATGAGTGGGATGAAGAAGAACTGAGGGCTGCATTTTTCCAGTTGTGCTGGGTCAGACGTCATGGCAGAAGGACAGTGTTTCCTACTCTTCACTTATGGCAAACAAGAAATTGTATCATACACAATAAAGCACATAAAGAGAAAATGCGCATGTGTTACTGCTCTTTTCATTTTTACTTGAACGTAGTGGTTTATACCTGATTCAGTAAGTACTGTGGTCCGTGACTAGTCGGAATCAGTCTCCCCAAAATCCCCTGATAGGACCGTGAAGTTTGGTTCCGCGCGGTGCACACGCGGGGCAGCATCAGAAAATGACTTTTCTTCACGAGGATTTTCGCCACAAATGCAAACAGACGTACAATTAGGTTGAGCGTAAGTTGAGCGAAAGAGAAGGTGACATCCAGTCTCCTCAGAGCGCGCTCCCTTCTTCCTTTTTCGCAGTGGTAGTTGTATTTCCAGCGGCGAGCCTCCTAACACGAGAAGTAGGCATTGTAGGTCCAACCCAGAAGAAACCAGTCGCCTTCAGCGGCTTCCAGGTAGATCAATGATTGAAACGGGGCGTTTTGGGGACCCAGTGGCCACAACGCACGTGAGAAGCGCCGGCGGCTGCTGTCCTCTAACTCATTCTGTTGCTGATGGAGGAAATGCGCTCGGGGCGCACGCAGGGCGCACGGAGAGCTGCTGCTGCTGCTGCTGCTGCTGCTGCTGACTGTGCCTCAGTCTCCCCGCGTACGGAATGTGTGAATGGCATTCGTGGTGCTCTCACTCTCCCTCCTGTACCATAACCGCCGCAATTTAATTTATTCCAGCGTCGAGCGTTCTCCCGGTTGGCTGGGACGTAACTGGAGGAAGTGAGAGTAGGAGGTGTTCAGATGAGGGGGCAGGATGGACGAGGCGATGACCAGAGGACGCTGAAGTGCTGGAGTCAGATGCTTCATTTACTCAAGTCACCTGCCGTCGAGATTACAGCAGATTAAAGGCGCAGTGGAGAGAAGGAGGAGAAGCACAAGAAGAACAGGACAGTCGATTCAACTTTAATAAGTCGGCTGCATTTTCTCAGAGTTCAAATGGCGCCGTGAAAATGAATGAGAATGAAACTTCCGTGTGAAAATCACATACCACATAAAGGACTTTAGAATAAAATCAGATGTATGTATGTGCGAAGTTGTTCTATTAGAATATTGGTAGAATATTGGTATCAATACATGCTGAAAATGAAAGTTTGACTTATTTGAATAATGACTTTAATCGTGGTTATGGTTAGGATTATAATGATGATGATCATGAGGAGGAGGAGAGAATATATTCAGCGCCCCGCAGTCACTCTCGTTATCTTCGTCGCCCTCTGCCTCCCTCTCCTTTCTTCCTGCAGAATAATCATCACTTTCACCATCAGCAAACTTAATTAGATCTGCTCTATCCGAGCGCTTGTGCGTCGGACACTGAGCGCGGATCACAGAGGCAGAGAGCAGCCGGATGGAAAGAGGGGGATCTGCGCTGCATTTCGGCTTTTCTGTGCACGTTCAAAGGGAGGCTTTTATATGGGGATTGGATTAGAGACATGAACACCACTGAGTCGCGGGATTCACTCGCTCCCAAACTCAAAGAGAAGCTCAAATCCCGTGGCACAGCGACTCGCAGAATTTGGAGAGAAAGAATGAGTTGATTTGTCACGGTTTCGTCATCATGTCTTGGGAGTGGGTGCCTTTTCTTCTGACCCTGCCTTGCAGCCATGACGCCTTGTGAAGGACAACTTCCTAACAAGGACAGCCACTCTGTGCTCAATAGTGTTGATTCTGGACAAGTTTGTTTTCCACTTGCTTTAGTATTATTATTATTATTATCATTATGATTTGACGCTTTGGACAAAAGTTGACTGGCAGTGGACACTGTTTCACAGCTCATTACTACTAACACTCTTTTCAAGCCCAAAACTCTTATGAGCTGAGAGGAAGCGAGTGTCACAGTTCATATTTACCCTTTCAGATAAATAGTGTATTCATCTGTGCGTGTTTGTGTGCGTGACAGCACATAGATGCAGTTACATGTGTGCTGTAATGTGCATACAAGCGCCTGTGCTGGTTCATCTATTTTTAGGAGACACGGCCAGGCCACTGAATTGATTGTCAATGCTGGACCACTGGAACATCCATGTGAGACCAGATGTTAACCAAAGGAAATAACAACACACAGAAACAAGAGAATGTCACTGCACGGCTCATTATAGCTGCAGAAAGATGCAGGGAGTGTGCAGGTCACAGCGAGCTGAGCAATGACCCGTGACAAGGAGTCATCCTTCCGCACCTCACACCACGAAACCCAAAGACTGAACACGTGAAGCCTTGGTGACTGCATTCACACTCTCTCACTGAGGCTGCTGAAATTCATGAAATACCAAAGAAATTCCACTTGGACTGTTGCAGTTGTGTCTCAGTAGCATTACAGCATTATTTGCTACCTTGACCATGATATATTATTGCACATAGTATTGCAATAGTAGCAAACACATGCAATAGTAGCGTAAAGATGAATTTACAGTGCTAGAAATGCTACAGTTGTAGAATGGAAGGAAATCTACAAACACGGGTTGGTTAAGAAAGAACACAAAGGCCCATGCAATGAATACAGCGCACAAAAAAGAAGAATCCAGCTCTAACCTTGTCATCTCAATATCAGCAACCCATCAAGTAGCCTAGTCCAGGAGCAGGCAGGTAAACACCACGAGTGAGTCATCACTTCATCACAGCGCAAACACAGATACAGTGAAATTCATATTCACACCCTCCCACAGTTCCCGTTCCCGCTCCACCTGAACAATATTCTTTAAAGCAGCGCATTTCTTGATCTTACTGAGCACTGTGCACCGCTGAGCCGACGTACTGTCCAATAGTCATTATGCAAAGTAAAAAAACAACATCCTACAAATGGTTCTGTGTCGACAAACAGCTGGCACGTAGACCTCAGACTGAAAGTCTCATCTCTGTGTGACTGTGTGTAACCTCAGCGAGGACCGAGGCGCTCACATTTACTCAGCACTGAGACAGATAGTCATTAGGGGAGGTAAACATTCACTTAAGCCTGAACGTGCTCACTGATGCCACTCAAGGGTCTTTGTGAGGAGTGATCAGGGAACAGAGTGAAGCTGAGGTTTTAATTAGCCTGAACATCTGACAGCCTTTGTCAGTGCTTCGTCACAGCAGTGCTGCTTTTGCTTAACATTTCATCTGCGTGAGCTACACGGAACACGAGAGATGACGCTTCCAGATGCTCCAAACTAAATCCTCAGCATAGTTTCTTCTTTGTTTGAATAATTAGCAGTAAGGGATGCAGGGTGCCAATCACTGGAACTGCGTGTGTGACTTGTGAAACGCTCCCAGTCATTTGTGACGTATCTGGACGGGGTCAGAGACACACATAATGGGCTGATTAAAAGAACCAATAGCCTGACAAAGCTTTAATCAGAATCTGGATTACTTATTGTTCATTTGGGTCACCGCGCTCGTCATTAATCAACTCAAGAAACCGCTGAGTCTCTTCTCTCTGCTGTATCCTCATCACCATTTTTTATCCTGCGGAGCTACAGCGCACAACTAAAAACACGCTGTAAGACTATTCAAGGTTTTTGTTCTACATTTTTTTATTTCAGTGTAATAGAAGTCAACTAATTGCCTGCTTGGCTGTGAGGTCCTTAGTTGCTCTCAGACACACCGCTGTATCATGCGCAGAAAGAGTCAATGGGAGATAAATCACTGCTGAAAGGATGTTTCAGGGCTTAACAGCAGATGCTGGCAATGGTTTGATGAATGAACTTTTCCTTCAGAGTGATTCATGTTTAGTTTATTAACACGTTCAGGACAACAGGAATTGGACGTGCGTGGATGTTTAGGGGATTAACTTCTGCAAGTCTGAAAACGCATTCACAACACGAATACAGCGTGTGCACGTGCAGCATGTCGTCACCTGTCACCACGTCCAGTAAAATACAGCCATCTGAGTCGATGTACACCAGTTGTACTGCATATAATACATTTTCAACTGGACCTATTACTGTGATTCTACTAAGTGGGTTATTTATGTACAGTATATCCACTGTCTGGAGTTGCTCCAATCATCTCTATACATCTATGTAAATGGATGAGTTAAAGAGACAGAGAAAATAATCAAACCCACCCATTGAGGGAGTGGCTCACACCTCCCCATATGCTCAGCGTCTCCCTGTGGTTACTTGTCTTACTGAATGATTTCCACATTTGCATATTCATTGACATGTATGTGGACGTGTGTGTGTGTTTAATACACGATATGAGAAGGAGCCCAAGTAATATTCCGTTCCCTGCTGTTAAGGCTGGCAGACTTTTGACCTCATCAAGGAGTTGAGTTCATTTTCTAGGAGGGAAATAGATATTTGCAAATGTGGCCACTCCAGTTGAAAAACCATTAACTTCAGAGATTGAAATATATACTGTGTGCACAGTAAAGAGTAAACATTATTGCATTTTTATTGAGTGAGAAAATAGGCTAACAAGCAGATGGCAAACTCCACCATAGCAGCCACTGAAACTGTTGTACAGTACTCTTGCTTGTCTGTGATTTGGAGTTTAATTGGGAGGTAAGCATTGACTAAATCTTCAGAGTTTTTAAATGATACTCACCCCTTCATCTAGTATACAAAGATTTATTGTTCCTTGTGCAGACTGGGATCAGAGATAGCCACCACACAGACTGTGGGATTTGCTTAATGAGATCTAAATAGAACAGAAAAATACAAACACGAGACATAAGCCAACACGGTGGGAAACCTGAACCTGTGAACCTGAGAGGTAATGCTGCTTTGCAGGAAAGTCTCCTCTGTGGACTGCAGCATTAGTTAGCTCTGGGTCAGATCTGTTTGCTGACTCACACCAGTATCTTATATAATCTGCATTGTTTAATTGGTTTTTAAAGTGCGTGACAGCGCTGTGACTTTGATAACATTTGCACTTAATGGAACTAAACTTTGCCATCGCCGCGTCCCTCTGATTAATGATTATAGTGCCCTGAAACAGAAATGATATATTTAGTGATCTTGTAACATTTTGTGTCAGGGACACTGTAATTGAAATTATTAGCATTCAGAAAGACGCAGCGCCTCATTTAATCAGTGTCCTTCCAGAACCCGATTTCTTCCTCACATGATTAGGAGCTGATTCACAGTTGGTTAAGATGCTCCTGAAGTTACATGTAAGCAAACTAAACGAGAGCCACCGCTGGTTTCTTATCTCCCTATCAAGGTAGCTCCCTTTTTTTCGCTTAGCAACCAATTTCTTTTTTTGTCCAGTTGAGCTAAATGCGGTTAAGAGTCTCATAAAATATGGTAAGAACGCTTATCTGACCAAGCAGATTGCTTGGCTGGCACTGCCCATTGTATAAACCCTGTTAGTGTTAGGTTTCCTCCTTTTTCTCTTTTTACCTACAGAGTTGTCCCCCCTAGATGCTGGGCTGCATTTGTCGGGGAGCCAAGGACGATTCATTCCCATCGGAGAAAGAAAAGCAAACAATTCAGCAGTGATAGAGGGACTTTTTCTAGAGTAAAACCCAGCGTTAGTAGGACATTGTCTCGGTTTATAGAGAACATAGGTCAGGGATAGAGAGTGCCCAGCCTCTGCCTGTAACGGCTGGCTGCTGATAAATGACCTCAGCCAACAGCCTCTAGTCTTGTGCAGTATCCAGCTGAAATATCCTGAGAGCCCTGCTCCAATCTTCTCCATGTGGCTCACATTTTGTATAAAAGGCTTCTTGGACTTCTTTTGCTCCCCCTTTGTAAGCATAGCTGTTGTCAGAGTATGCAAATTGTCCACGTGTCTGGTGGTTGGTAACAACAAAGGAGTAAATATCTGTCAGATCATGCAGTCACTTTACACATTATTAAATCATTTGTTAAAATCAATCAACCACTAGTGGCTCTGATGATTTTTTTCACCCGTAACTGTCTTTAACATCAACCATCCTTCTCACTTGGTTGGATGACACACAATCATATACAAACAATTTACAGAGTCAGACATTTTCTCAAGTTTCATCATTAGGTGAATATTTGTTTTAAAAGTTTGACTTGTTGAAAACGTGCCCTCACCAGCCTGTGAAACAGAAGAACATTTCAAACAATTCACCAATATTAAAAGGCAACACTGGCAGGAACAGTTAATGGCTTGAAGGAGACGCAGAGTCAGCAGACAACCAGTTGTCTGCAACAGGTAGAAAAGCCAGATAAACAATGCAGAAGGTCAATAAACAGACAAACAGACGAGCCTAGGAAGGAAGGCTGGAAAGATTAAGCTGAGACACCATGAAAAACAATCCGGTGGAGTGCACGTGGAGGTGAACCAGCAGGGAGCTAATGAGGGAATGAGAAACATGTGAATCAGGCGACTGGAGAAGCAGAGAGGCCTGGAACTGAAAAGACAAGACAGTTTGTGAATGGTGGCGAAGCAGGAAGAGAACATGAACTAAACCGTGCCACCACCAACCGTACCTGCACGATAATTAAATCATTAAAATGTTGCTTCCAACAATTATTCTACCAGTGCAACAAAAGCGTCTTTGTCTTTCTTGCATACAGGGCTTTTATAACTGACAGCACAAGTTGTAATTCTGGCTTTGAAATGTGAAGGAATGTGTTTAAAAGGGCACAAAGAAATCAGCAGCTCTATTCTAAGTGCTTCGTGACCACTAGAGCATTAGGAGTGGGGAAAAATCTTGGAGATAATGAGATAAATATTGGACTTTTAAATCATTTGATTGTGCTGCACAAGATGTTTGCAGTAATTTCATGGTCATTGTTTGCTCACGTTCGATCTCAAACGACCTCATTACAGGTTAGCTCTGTTTTGGGGGAAGGAGCTGCAGCAGCTAACTCGTTATGCACACGCAAACTACATCTGTGTGGACCAGAAGATTCAAAGTTTGTCTGGAAAATGCTTCTCCTCTGTAGTTGGCCGTAGCTAAATGCAATACATTTAAAATTCCTGACACTATTACTTCAACAAATTGTGGGTATTGCTCAGCCGTTTGCTGTAGGCTATATTTGAGATATTACAGTGTTGGAAACGTATCTGAATGTTAATAAAACGGAGACATGGACTTACTCAGCTTTTCTTTTGGTGCTACATCAAGAAACTGTAAAAAAAACAAAAGCAAAACATTAGCACTTTTGTCCTGCATCAGCTTGTCTCATACAGTGTTTGTCAAGTGCACCTCTGTACGTTTTGTTGGTTTCATGCATCAGAGAGGGCAAACGAAACAAAAGGCAAATTCCTCTCAGAGTGAAATGTATGAAATGACTTTAATATGGCACAACATAATATCATCATCTTATAAGAGACCATATGTCCCTGCAATATTGAAATTACACAGCAGTGAGTCTTTAAAGAGCAGACAACAGACTGTGGTGAGAATTAATGGAATGACTGCAGATGGATGGATGCTTGTAGCTAATGCAGCAGTGAGACGGACTGAACTGGTTAAATATAGTACATTCAGCGCGTGTGTGGCAGTTTGTGTGACGGACTGCATGTGTGTGGGTCTGGCTAGGAGCCTTGGCCAGATGCTGTTTTGGGACATGCTCTCAAAGGAATAAAAGGCTTGGCTCTCTAAGACCTCATCAGCTGCCATCAACACTGGGACAGTAGAGAGAAAACCAAATTACATGCGAGCACAAACACTTACAGAATAAATGGAATGTTGCGTTATCTGAGGGTGTCGCTGAAAAATGAGTGACGCGTGGGGGGACTGCAGGGACCTGAGCTGTTACAGCGCAGGCCAGGGAGACATAAGAGAAAAAAGAAAATCATGTGAATTAGAGGGAGAAAATTAGAAAAATGCTTTGAGTAGTTATTGGGCCCCTCAGTTTCTGCAGAATAGTCTAATTTGAGGTGTCTATTATATGTGAGTGATGAGGACGAAGGGCGGTGCAAAGAGGAAAATAAAGGCTTTTCTTAAAGTGCAATTGATTTTTACCTTCCTGGTGACTGATTATCTGATCACTTTCTGTGACTGAAGGTCATATATTCCACATCTTTTTATTTGTGCTGCATCATTACCTATGGAGCGTGGGTAACATTTGGCTTTCAAACACATTCACCTTCCCTGAGTTGGACTTTATTTCCTAAGACTCCGTAGCAAGAGTACGAAGAAATGTTATTTCTGCAGATTAAAAGTGCCCATCTCCCTCGCTCTCTTTTTATTGCTTTTTCACTTTGGCTTTTATGGGAGTGTCTGCGTAGCTGGGCTTCCTGATAGTTTCATCTAAGAATCAAGTTTTGGGATTCATGTTCTCATTTATCTTCTCCAAGGAGGCAAAATGTTTGGGCTTTACTGCGGCCAAATAAAGTGATGAAGCAGTACAAAATGTAACAGCACCACTAAGAGCCCATAAAATACCATTTTCTGTGGTTTTGATTGTCAGTGGATTCAGCAGTTGCGGTGCGACCGGCAGATGTATTGACACCCTACCAGCTCATCCCCTGCCTTAGTATTCTCACAAGGGTCCTCTCCTGGTTTTATTTTTAACTGGCATAAGTAAATTAATTACTTGAGAAGTAGCAACAAATGAAGCTCCTGTGTGAAAATAATAGCAGCACACACCACACCATGTTGCCCTAGTGCAGCATTCTCACCATGACATACACACACTTACAAATACACACACAAATACATGCACCTGCTCATAAATCTCTCTCCCAGAGGGACTACTGTAGCTAATTGCGGTCACGTAACTTGTGTGTAGCTACATTGTTTAGCCTGAAAATGATCAGTGCAGCGTGTACAGCAATGTCACCGACATCGCTTCCAGATTTATTTCCAAAGGCATCGACTAGTTTTAAAACTTTCAGGCTAGTCCAAGGGTCAGGGCTGCAGATACGTTTGAATACATCACATTAGTTAATGGACTTCACTGTAATAACCTGTTCAGGAAAGGTCTAAACCATCTCAACCTGCTCCACGTCAGCTAAAGCCCAGTGTGTTTTTGGTTACTGCTTCTCTCCCATCCTCCCAGTTTCAAACAATGCTCCCCAGGGTTCTGTACTAGGCATAATGTTATTTTTCACTTATGCAAATACTGTTTGCGATAAAATTAATTGCACCGTTGTTATGCTGATGATACTGTTATTGATTGCAGTTCCCCATTCGTAGTACTCACCTTTGAATCCCTGCAGCTCTGCCTTTGGCTTCATGTATGTAGGTATTATAATCAACCTTGTCATTTACATGAAGTCGCACATTTAAACCCTTTTTTTTCTGCTTTTTATGATACATGTTGTAGCTGTAGCTGTAGCTTTTAGCTGCTTTTTTCTTTAGGGCTTTTTCATTTGTTATTTTTTATCTCTACTGGCTTCAAGTAATTTGCTGTCAGTGTAACTGTCCATTGTGTAAAGGTGCTGGGTATGTTGCAAAGGAGATTTGCATTTTATGACTGGGTGTCGTTACCGTGTACAGCCCTGTCTGTTGTATTCTTTATTGCATGCGTTGTACATGTATGCCGACCTTCACATTAGTTGACCTTGACTTATAATCTTCTCCTATTTTCATTCTCAGAGCTTATGCTAAAATTCCTGGCTCTGTCTTTATTTTTTTCTTTACATTAGGTGCCTGCCATATAAAAAGAATGGGAGGCAGTGTATGGCGAAGCCATGCATTGACTCCCATTCATTTTAATGGAGGCACCTACTATTCTCCACCTCTAAACTCTTTATTTAGTGGGGGAGCATGGAATGCTCCCACACTATTGATATCCTCTTTTTTATTAGTGGGGGAGCATGGAATGCTCCCACACTATTGATATCCTCTTTTTTATTAGTGGGGGAGCATGGAATGCT
>JAUMTR010000019.1:19292369-19311123 GCA_032270685.1 Microctenopoma stevenorrisi | reverse complement strand
CTAACAAACTATATATCAAAACGTAGGAAAACTTGTCCTCTGTTGACACATGTAATTTGTATTGCGATAGGATGTACAGTTTTTGAACAGCGTGGCCAACTGTCGGTAGTGTGTGGTCTGGGCTCCCTATTAAATCCATTGTTTTTGAGGAAGAAATTTCACCACAAGACGAGCTATATTACTATAGCTACTATTACTATATACTCTGTGAATCCGGCTCTCTGGTCGGGGAGATAGGTCTATGGTTCAGCAGCGCACGGCGGCAGGCACCTTCAAAGTTTCTCCAGGAACTTTCTAGTATGAATACATTGTTTAAGAAATGAAATCATTATTTAAAAATGCATTTCATATTTAGTTACCTTTGTGTGACTAAAATCTGTTTGAATCTGTTTATGTCTGGGTGCATGTTATTCATTTTTTAAAGAAAAAAAGAGGGAGGAGTTAGGCTGGAGCAAAGGGTTGGTAAAGCACTGGACATTTCCTGTTTTAAACTAAGTACCTTAACAAAGAAATCACATTATTCCAAAACATGATCTTTCCTTAAAACTACCCAAGTTGATTTTCTGCTCAGATCTGTCACCTTATTTTCCTCAGTGATTGTGTTGTGTTTCCTGCTGCTGTAGGAGTTTATTTACTTTACCTAAGTATATCAGAGGGTAGGAACAGAAGACCTACAGTATGTAGTTGTTTAGATTGGAGGACCTCTGTCGACAGAACAGAGTCTTTGCTGTTGATGTGATTTCAGGTGTTGGTTTCTGCTAATCTGGCTCTGTCTATTTAAAAAAGACATTTTAAATCCAACAGAACTTTACTTTATTAAATAATGAAGACATTAAATTCAAGTCAAGGACAGGAAGTAAATATACTATGAGAAGCTCTCTTAAAATTTCAATATTCAGTATAAATTGGGTGGCGTATACTATATCTGAAAGTATTTAAGAAGCCAGGAATTGCCCCTCATAGTTATTACTTACGCTTCCATGCAGGATAAGATATAACTTTTCCATCTTTTACACTGCATAAACACTTTTAAAGCAGATTTGATTAAATTGGTGCTCCATTATTAAGAAGGGCATTATGAATTTATCCTTCACCACCTGCAGGAGCTCAGTCACCCTTGACAGAAAAATCTTCTAAGACACAGTCCATTCGCTGAAGGATTGTTCAGTAAATTAACCAAATCCCCCACTGCAAGTGTCAGGTAATGATTTCCCTAATTACACTTTAATTCAATTTTGCACTATATTGACACCCTTCAGTGCATCTCTGACTCTCAGGCTGTCTCCGAGTATCACTCTCCCCTCCCTAAAGAGGCAGGAAACAGCTCAGCGCTGATGTCTTCCCTTTATGGTCGGTTTGTGGCTGCTGCAGTCTGAAGCTGACTCTCCAAGGTTGTGTTCTGAATCAGGGCTTCCTCAAAGGATTCGCTTAGAGGATTGCTTCATTGTAAATGTGTCAACATAAACTGTGTCCCTCCAGAATTTGTCCCTCCAGTGCTAAACCATAATAGTACAAACCTTTTATTAACAGGACTTCTGTCCTTGGGTTACTTAATGCCTATTATTTTTCTTTTCTTTCCCAGTGTTTTGTAGAGATGTATTATGCATGAAACAATAGCCTGATATTAGAATTTCTAGTCAACATTCAGGTTCTAGCTGTTGTCACTTCACTGAAAAGTGTCTCTTCAAACTAAAGCATTTGTTTTCGTTAAGCATACATTAGTGCTACACAAAATCAGTCCACCAAATGTGTTCCAAAACTGCTTCTATTTTGCTACCTTACTTTTAATATTTTCAAACATTTTGACACATGTACACGCAATAAAGCATAACTTGAATGGATGGATTGTTAGTTAGAAAACCAAATCCAATCAAGGATTTCCATCCCTGAAGGAAAATCACAAAACACGGTCTATACTGGTAAAGAGAGTCTGTCTTTCTTGTCATTCTCAGTGGTGGGCAGATTACCTGGGACTGTAATAAATCATCCATTTCACCTACTCAGCACACACTCGTGCACACGTGCATTTTAGGACATGTAGAAATAGAAAACAAACACATTGTGTTTGAAAGCATACAACCCTACAAACTGGAGCAATTTACTGACCATCCAACTGCTACAGTAGCTTAACCACAGTGGCTGCACACGGCTCCCCAGAGGTTCTGACCTAGTGCGATTCACTCCCTTTCCAATGCTAAACAAACATGGATAGATTATTCCCAAGACGTGACCGTGCCTAACATTAGCTAGCATGAGAGGAACACACTGAAACAATATTTTAATATTAGTAATTAGACATCTTTTCCCACTTATGCTTCTGTAATAGGCCACAACTGAGAGACCTGCTCTGATGTTTGGTTTGAGGATGGTGGCACTAACAAAGAGACAGGAGGCTGAGCTGGAGGTGGCAGAGATGAAGATGCTTAGATTTTCACTGGGAGTCACCAGGATGGATGGAATTAGAAAGGAGTACATCAGGGGGACAGATCATGTTGGTCAGTTTGGAGACAGAGGCGAGGCTGAGATGGTTTGGATGTGTACACAGGAGGGATAGTTGTAATTTGTTGAATAACGGATGTTGAGTATAGAGCTGCCAAACAGGAGGAGAAGAGCAATACCTTGCAGGGAGTTCAGGGATGTACTGAAGGAGGACAGGTGGTGTGACAGAGCAGGATGTTAAAGATAGGGTGAGATGGAAGCAGATGATCTACTGTGCTGACGCATAAAGGGAACAGCCGAAACAAAAAGAAGAAGAAGATGGTAGGAACTAACTCAGTCCTGTACCTGCTGTCTGTCTATTAAGCCAAGATGATATTATTGCAAAACTAACAGCAGGTGAAACAACAAATAAACTAACAAAAAACTAAACCTCCAGATTTAGACGCATATAATATAAGATTTACAGTTAGATTTATTATTTTCTGCAGCTACACAACAACAACGACCATCACCACATTTTGTTCAGTCTCATAAAACCTTGATTTATGTTTTTAACCTACTAGGGTACATTTACAAACCGGGAAGAGGAAATACACACCCAACATATGAATGCCCACATAAATGTATATATGGTGTTGTGTGCACACATATTTTCTCTATAACAGGCAATATGTTTCCCTCACACACACCATTGTTGGGGAAATTAACATAGCTACCACAGTAAGTATCCAGCCGATTTATTCCAAGACACACAGCGCCAGAGAAAAGAAACAAAAAGCTGTGGTGAAAAACAGAGTAAGAAAAGCAATGTGCTGGGTAAGGAGACAGATAGAACAGGTGCAAATATTGCGCACAAAGAGGCCAAACAGACAAGCCAGAGTCAAGCACATGGAGGCATTTGTGTGAGAGCAGAAATATTTAGAAGGCTAAAAACAGTGGTGGCACTTAATCCACATCCATCACAGAGGAGACTGCTGTGTTTGTCCAAAGGAGCGAGCTGTGCGGGTGTGAGCAGACTGCAAAGTTAGCTGGTTAGGTGGCTGGCCAGGAAAGTCTTGTGGATTTTGCACACACGCACACCAGCACAGTGTGTGAGACCTTCCAATATGGTGGATAAAACTGTTGGACAGCTTGGCAGCCAGATAGGAAAAAAAATGTTAAGTAACAGTAAAATAAAGTAAAAAACACAGAAATAATCTGGGATTTTAAGAAATGTTGGATGAAGCAGTTATTCTATAATTATATATTTAATATATAATTATGAATATATAATATATCATTTATATATCTCTAATGCATGTGTAATAAAATAGACCATATTAAGAATCCTGACAACATAAAAGCCTTTGTCACCGTCAGCTTTATTAACATGTTTTCTAAAGAATGTATGTGCACAGAATTGTTCTCACATTCCTGCTAAATGTATCTCTAAGCTAGCAAAATCAGCCATCAATCAACTTACACACATTACTGCTTATAATCCAGAAATGGGTTGCTTCACAATCAGTACTGGCACCGCACCTTTCTCCTTTTTGGCACAGTAAATATTTAATCATCTCCAAAATACAAATCATATTTGACAGCATGAACAACTGGAAACTACCGGTATATCGTCAGCACCTGTAAAGCCTAAAAGTTCTCTAATATTACGTTGTTTTGTGGCAAAATGAATGGATTCTGTTTTATGTCCAAACTCAAGCTGTTGCCTGAGTTTCCAGAAGGTCTCTGAAATGTCAGCGCCTTCAGTGCTGAATGTCTGAGCTTTGACTGGTGCCATTATAAGACCATTTGTTAGACCATAGCAGCTCAATGACTGTAAAGGTTTTAGCTTCCCTGGATCTGTTCCAAAGTTGTCCGTGCTAACATACAAAGCCAAAAGGTTTCCAACCTGCAGGGTGGGACTACCATGTGGGTGCCAAACACTCAGTCAGCACAGTTTTCCTGCCTTTTTGTTTAGCCTTTTCCTCATGTTTTACCAACCAACCAACCTGATTCAAATCAGTATGGTCTTATACTGTACAGGCAGTTTAATGGGTTAGAGAAACATGATTAGTGTGATGTGCTACAACAACACAATCAGGAGATGTGGATAGATGATCGTTTAGAGTATGAGACCATGGTTCACTGTCCTTATTAGTATTCAATGCTGGTTTTGCTCAACCATGACACTTATCTTCCCCGGACTAAGTGGTTTGATCTGTCTTCACCCCACATGCGAAGACTTGACTGGAAAGCACTGAAAATGTACAAATTTAGGTGTCTTGACTTTTCTTAACTTGGCAGATGCTCTTTTCTTCATCCTCATTTAATCAACTTACCAGGAGAGGACACCAGCAGTTACCATTCAGGTTCTGTAAATTCTAAGTTACAACAAACAAAGAGCCCTGATAAGACCCAGGCGGTCAAGAAAAAAGAACATGTTAGGAGTTCCTAAGTGCTAGACAATTTCTTGTGAATGCGAGTGTTAAAATACTTTTTAAAGAAGTGAGTTTTTCACTTTTTCCTGGAGGAGGTGATAGCCTCAGCTTACATTCAGAAAGTCTAGCCCATAGATGTAATGGAAGCATGGTATCGTAGATGTAACAGCGAAAGAGAAAAGCTTTCATCTAACAGGCCTAATAAATGTGTATGATCTTCATGAGTGATTTTTGCTTTTAATCAGATGGATAATTTATATTATTCAATTTTTCACATATACATTTTTTCTAATTTAAGCAAAAAAATCTCACCTATATCCACATTTATTCTGTGCTTCAAATTCATTTTAAATCCCACTTGGAGACATTTCAATCTGACTTTAATGTCATTACCTTTAAATGTTATTTAGCTAAAAACCATGAGGGAAGAAAGAATAATTGTCACTCAGACTTTTGGATTTTTTACAGAAGAATGGGCGGCAGTATCCCTCCTTGACATTCAAGGAATAATCTGCTCTGCCTGAACAGGGCATCCTCGCTAGATAACAAAATGCCACGCATGTCAAATTGGTAAGAAAATGACTGTCCAGCAGAGCACAACAGGCTAACAGCCAACACCACCACAAGGTTTCTATCACCATTTCCCATCAAAAGATGCCCCCCACTCGGCTCAAGAGTCGTGTGCCAACACTTCTGTCACCTTCGAAAGCTCTCAGAGAGCGGGGGAGGAGAAACTGTGCACCACTCATAGTGATGGCAAAGTTAAAGTCTATGCATAATGTTCAAGTCATTTTCACAGCATATGTTGCATAAAATGACAGCTTCCCACTGTGAAGACAAGTGTTCTGTCACCACCTCTACACACTACATTTTATATCCGACATTGTTTGTATGTTTTATTGGTCTTATTAAGCATGTGAAAGCTACTCAGTGGAAAAATGTACTAGAGTTGTGTTTTGTTGATGATGTGAAACTTGAGTGAGCCAAGTCTGCCAATTTGGACTCTATACCAACACTTCACCCCAGGTACATTCACAAGGCAATAGCAAAGCACCTTAGAGAGACACAGTAAAAGGAACGAGTCCTTTTCGGTGACAATAAATAAATAGGTTCCTGTTCTTGTCACCTTGATATGTGTTTTTTGCCCAGGTACCTTTTGCCATTAGTTTCGACATAGCACATCAGCGAAACAACCATTGAGAGAAGGGGCTTATGAGCTCAAGGGAATGAGTCCTTCGTATTACTCAATTTTTAAGTCTTATATAATCTATTTTTTCACCAAGTTTGTTATTTATTGTGTTGTGAAGTGGTCTTGTTCTTTGGCTTGCTACTTCTTCAAATTATCAAATAACTACTGCACAATGCCCCGGGGAAGATGAGCTGTGTTTGTTTTCTAAATAGACCTTGCTTATTAGTTATTCTGTGTTTTGAGTTCCTTTCTGTTATCGCTTGATACCGGTGGTGTAGTGGTGCATAATTATGGATAAATTATGATCATCACAGGACAAAAGTACTACAAGTAAGCAAAGATTAGTTCCTAGTTCCATGAATAGTTTTCCTTAAAATCCCAGTTCTCATTTAACCTAAACAATAAGTTCACGCCAAACAAAGTCATTTGCTTAATGGTAAAAAAAACTGTGTGCTCAAGTTCACAGTGTGGGACCAGAAAGGTTGGATGGGTTGATAGTGTGAAAGAAATGTAGTTAAAATGGTTGGTTAGATTAATAATTTATAGAAAACCTAATGTGCAGTAGGCAGTTTTTTTTTATGTTATAAATACGTGTTAGATTTAGAGACCAGAATAAACCAAATATTTTTGCTCCTGCGGCCTAGGGCCCCTGCTCAGCCTGTTTGGGGCCTACTTGCCCCCTGCCTGCTTCCATGGACTGGCAGCCTTGGCTCTTGCCCTAGGCTAGCTTGACTGTTTCCACTTTGGGGTTTTTCGACTTTTAGTTTATGAACATTTGTTTGGTGATGTTCGCCGATCCTCTTCATTTCCCGGGTTTTGCTACCCCAAGCCTGCTCTCCAGTTCACTCACCATCTAGCCCTGTTGTCTGCACCTGCGCCTGAGCTCTTTTCCCGGTTTGTCTATTTCCTTTTCTTCTTGTTGTTCTGCTCTGGCTTGTTGGCTCCGTTGTCTGTCCGCGCCCAGTTTGTCTCCGTCCTCCCGCCTGCCCGTAAGTCGTGTTTGTTATGTAATGTTCATTAGTCTGAGTCGCGTTTCAGGTCCCTGTGTTTTCAACCCCTCTGTAGTCCCGTCTGTTTTCCTCACTGTGTTCCTGTCCGTAGTTTCAGTCACCTGTTCTTAGTAGTTTGCTTCCCGTACCTGCGTTTATCCTCCAGTTTGGAGTGATCTTTAGTTCTGTTTTTCAGCTCAGCCTAGGTCTGCCAGTTTATTAGTTTCTTTATCTCTGGGTCTTTGTGTTTGCTATTAATAAACCTATTTCCTTTTTAACCCCCCTGTGTTGGAGAGCTCTTGGGTCTGTTACCTCAAATCATGACAAAACTACTATTCAAGGAAGATTCATCTCCTGACAAGTTTATTATTTATTGGCTGTTCTTGGCTTGGTTACCTGGCCTGCACCTCCAATGTGACAGCATCTGCTGGTGAAATGACTTAGAATTAAATTATGTTTGAAATACATTTACTTTACATACATATCAAACTAACAGATTGAACAGGGTGGACTCCAGAGGCAGCATTAGACTGGCTGCCACTAGCTTTTATGCTCTAGTCAGACCATGTGACCTGAATCCCACTGATGACCTGACTCCACCCACCAGGCTCCTGCGGAGAGAAAGGCCCAGCGAGGGTTGACACGGAAACTTCATCCTCACTATCAGCATAGACATTGCTCCAACACAAATACTTCCCTGACCTTATGTGCTTCCACCCCAGAGGCAAGATCTTGTTAATGCGCACCACATCTAGCACACTATCCTCCAGTGGTTCAACATCTTCCACACTAGTCCCTAAGTATATAAAATAGAGAAATGGATAGGGCAGCAAACTTTGCCCTCCATCTTGGCATGGAGTCTTCATGCTCTGCATGATGAGTTGTTTTTATGAAATACACTCTTTTTCCTTTATCCGCACCTAATGAAATGTAACAAACGTTTATTTCACTTCAACACTCTCATTTTAATGTTGTAGATGAAGCAAAGTAGTATTTTTCATATGTTTTATTGCCTTGCTCTCTGGCATCAAACAATACATTTTATTTGGCTTCCTCCAGTTCTTCCTTGCTGTCTTTTCTCTACATATCAAATGTATTTTGCTGCAGTCAGTACTTTGTAAAGTTCCGGACTTCCAAAGTAAATAAAATATCTCTCAGTAGCATTTATACTTTTTTTTTCCTCCTTTTTCATTTTCACAAACAGCCCTCTTGGAATAATACCGTGCGGAAAAAAAACATTGCCTCTTCTCATGCAGACATTTTTCTCCACGTGTTGGTAGGTGGTAGTTTCATCGTCTGAAGGTGCATGAATTCAATGAGATTGGCTGAAGAATCTTACAGTGCACTTAAAGGCAGAAAAACATTTGAAACAGAAATTTAAATCATGCTTCAAAGAATACACAGACTGCGGTGAATATTGAAGAATTTCATGCCCAGGCACGTCTGCAGAAAATCCGTCAAAAGGGACTGAGAGCCCTGACACAGAGAGGAGAAAGTATTAGAGACAAATCACACTGAAATAAAGACATTTTATTTGTCTTACACTGTTACATGAGAGAGATCCACATAACAGACTGCACAATCAAATAAATAAGTTCACTAAATATTTTCTTATTCCTACTTTGAATTTTACTGCATGGAAATCTTTAAATATGACAAGATGATGGTTTTATTACTGTACCTGGAAACGCTAAGTGATCGTACGACATTGATCCCTGTGGTTATTCTGCATGCATAATACGTTGTCGTCTTTCCACATTACACGATTGCTTTGGACACCTGTTACGAGTCAAGTGGTCGTGCTCTGTATCTCTGCTTTTCAAGTGGAATTTAGTAGAGATGTTCAAATGTTTCACTAGCCCCGCCCATCCCATTCCCAGCCAAATCCATTTCATCCTCTCTGCAAGCTCAGAAACAGACAGACAGATCCTTTCATCCCCCGAAGAGGTGCCCTGTGCCTCAATGAAACAACGTGACAGACAAAAGCTTGGGGGGATGCCTGTGGCCAGCCCACAGCCTCCTCTTCTATCCATAATCTCGCCTGCCTCTGCCACCGTGGATTACTTCCATGGAAAACAGTGGTGCCTGGCTGTGCTGGTGAGCTGCTGGCAGTGATGGCAGCAGCATATGTAATGACACCGTCTGTGTTGTACTGACAAACCGAGATAAACATTGTTGTCTTCACTGGTGCGCGTGAACGTGCCTGCATGCTGTCTTGCAGTTTGTTGCTGGGCGATTCTGTGGGTGAAAGTGAAAAGGTTATCGTGTTTCTGTGTGGATGGAGACTAGTCCACTGTGGGTATCAACAACATGTCTAAACAGAAAACTACTACTAGGGATGAAAGGATTTTGAACAGGAGAATTTAAAAGGGCTTATTAATGCCACCATCTGCACAGAGGCCAACACACACTAATATCCTTACTGAGGTTTTGTTATGTTATGAGAGTTTGACATTTTTGAATAAATCTCTACAACATCTGATGTGATGGCTTCTTTCTTTCACTGTTTTATGCTTTTTCTAATTTTCTTTCTGGTCACACCTTCCATGATCATGTCTTTTTCTCTGCCCTTCTCTCTCTTCTTTCCTTATCTTTTCCACTCATGCTATTTCTCTTTTTGCTTTGTCTCTCAGCCTTCCCTCTTCACTATTTTCTCCTTTCCTTTTTCACAGGTCATCCTTTTCCATCCTCCTCCTTCTACGAGTTTCTTTTTCCTCCTTCTCTATTGTCTCCTTTATCCTCTTTACTTCCTCATCTTCTTTTCTCACGCTTTGTCTCTGTACCTTTCTTTGGATCCTGTTCTACAGCCTTATTTTTCTTGTTATGTCTTTCTTGGTTGTCTATCTCCCTTTCTCTTCACCTCCATATCAATGTATTCCTTTACATTGCCTCCTTTCACCTTTTTGTTATGGATGTGTTTTTCTTTTCTCCCATCTTTCTCTCACTCCTTTCTCCTCCATCCTTTCTTTGGCTTGTTTGTCCCCTCTCTCTTGATGTTTTCTTTTCTGCCATCTTTTAATCCCCCCTTGATTCTTTTCTGTTTTTTCCTTCTTCCATTTATCTATTGGTGGGAAAAGAAAGCTAACAGTTATTTTATTTCTTTTTGGTATAAAAATACTAAAGTTTGATGATTGAAGAGCAGCATATTGAATATTGGAACTATACATACAAACCATCTGCACGCTCACAATAACATGTGACAGAGGCATGTAATAAATTGCAGCAGTGTTCACCTCACACAACATTAAAGTGTCAATCGTGTTTACATGGAAATGACAGAGACACTGACAAGCACTGAAACTTACTGTATTGTAAAACAGGCTGATTAAACAACCGCCCAACTACGCTTCCTACAGTCGGCTTGCTCATTTATTTTTAGAGGTCCCTGCAGTGTTGAACACACTAAAGCAATAATTCTGGCACAGCCTGTGCTTTATCCATCAGAGTACTGAAAAGCCATGATACATATTACACTTTTTCGAACTTATGTAAGGCTGGAAATTAATAATCCACAAAATGAATATGTTTTGGTGCTGTTTATTTACTGTATATCTCTCTATGAGATGATAAATCCTGCTGATATATTGCTCTGATTTATGCACTCCATTGCATTGTCTGTACAAGCTTGATTTAGTCGGATGTTATAGGTCATCAACAAGAACACATACTTTACTAAGGGTATGCCAATGATGGAGTACAAAGAAATACCAGCACAGTAGCTGTGATAAACTTCTTTCAGCTAACAAGACAAATGCGCAATAAGAGTGTAAAAATGTACACCTCACTAATCCGGACTTTCCTGCATGCCTCCTCACTCTCTAAATCTTTCTAGCATTGCTCATTCACCTGGTAGTTTATTGACGGTAGGAAATATTTATTCTGCAGGCTGTAAACCGAGGTTGGCCATGGTAATGCACCATGCCTTATTGTGAAAAACATCCTTTAGCAACACCTATCCTTCAGTAAGAATGAGCTTTCAAAGGCTTCACAAAAGAAGCAGTGGTGTTATACAGGGGGCTTCTAAAGAAATACAGAATGTGTTGGGGGAAGTCTCCTTCTTTAGGGAAATAAATCGAGCAGCAATGTGTGGCAGCAACTTTGTGAGATAAAATGTGCCTCATTCTTCAGTTGCGCATGTAACCTGTTATTTAATGCTGGATGCAGAACGGAATGTTTTATTCTGAGGAATACCAGAATCCTTCTGACGGACAATTATTAAATTATTTTGGACACGTTCTCTCGGAGTGGGTCAGCACTTTTACAGCCTGCTGTATTAGATGAATTTAAGTTCAGGGTTCTGCATAGGCTGCGAGCAAAATGTCTCACTATATAAAACACTTCCTGTAGACAAGCTATGCTAAAGCAGTCATACTAAGTTAGAGAAACACTGCAAAACACTATGACATTGGCAACAGGCAGGTAAATAAAGTTGGAAAAAAAGAACATATTTCAGCTCAGGCATTAACAAAATGACAGGAAGCCAACTTTGGTATCTTTGCACCACTGATGAGATGTAGTTGAGCAGGCTTAGGATGTTTGGGAAGCAGATGATATTATTGTGTAAAACCAATCCTGTCATGTGATTGTCAGAAACTCACCTAGGTAACTGTACGGCTAGAGGAGTCTAAAAAAAAGAAAAATCCTTTAGAACTCCAGAGGGCCAGCGCTTAGTTAGGGTGAAAAAAACGTATAACTAGGTGCAATAGTGTGACCCTGTGCTTGCAGACATTTCTAGTTCGGTTCAAAGTGTTATAACATTACTGGAAAGAAAAACACCCTATTTTTACTTTAGCTACTATGATGCAACAGCAAAGCAAAAAGTTTGACAGTGCAAATCAAAGAGACAGCTCCTCACAAGGCAAAGCAGTATTCCAACCATGTTTTTTCTAATTGAAAAACACTGAAAAGAGTTGCTGAGTGCTGAGCTCAGTGATTCACCATCATTTCATTTATGAACAAAAACATACAGATATGAGATTCCTTGATATTCTCCCTGTTTGTGCCTGTGTTCAACTCACCCCTAATCTAAAAATAGTTAAATATAGAATTACTATCCAATCTCATACCTCAACGTTAGCCTCAAAGGTAGCCTTGAGGCTGAGCATTATTACTCCACTGTCTCTGTAGAAAAGCAGTGGGTCACGCAAGAGCAACGTGACTCTGCTGGAAATCATGTATAGACAGCTTGAGGCAGTCTGAGTATATCTAGGTCTGAGGCTATAGACAGAGAGAGAGTGAGAGAGTGACGATGACACAAAGTTCACATGGTACTCTGATAGTGTAGTAATATTCAAACAGCTGCACAGAAAGAGTCAGAGAGGTTTGGGTTTGCAGCACAGGTAACGTTGTCAGCTTCCACATTTAGCTATAATATTTGGCCTGTGAAATACTCCCCATATGCATTTAAATTAAATATAGCACTAAGCATTTTGATATATATTTTTATTTCCCAGAGTAGAATTACCATCAAATATGAAAATGTGTGAGTAGTGACACAGTCTATGGGAGTTAATTAAACCCAAGATTGCACGTTGATAACATGACCTAGCCTCTTGTCTGTTAAGCTTTACAAATGAACTGGTTTTGCTCAACACATGCAGTAGCCTGGGGCAAACATTTTCATTCACACCTAGTCATTATCTTGTGTCCAGAAAGGTTGCAGCATTGCTTTATAAACACCCAGATCCAGAGTGTACATGCTCTAAGGGATATGCCTTAATAGCAAACCAATTTAGGAATAATTTACTGGCAATGGAAGTAAACAATTTAGCAGTGTCTTATATCGACTGGTACAAAAATTGCTTATTGTGCAAGAAGGAATGTAACTTGAGTAAACTCTATTTAAAAGAATGTGCAGGATGCATTTCCCCCGTTTACCCTTTCCGTATTTCGTTTTCATTACTCCCCACTCTCCAAATCCTCTGTGCCTGATTTTGCCAATAGTAATTCAGCCATGAGACCCCACATTGCTTTGTAGTTATTATTAAAAAGCTGAACTACACCGTAGCAATCTACTGTAATTTCCATTTCAATATTTATCTGTGTGTGAAATCAATTGGCAGAAATAACACAAAAGAAAGAAGCCTTACCCATCTTTCTGAGTGTCTCTGTCTGAAGCGTCTGAAGACAAACCTCGAAGTCTCTCTTGTCTCAACAGTAAATGATGAAATTGTGCTGGGAGAGAATGACCTTTGTAGCCAGGTGGCTCCATTTGTAGTGTGACACTGGCTAGCAGCAACAAACCTTTTTCACATGATCTAACAGAAAACGCGCTAGCCATTTGGAGGCTCAACTGCAGAATGATTTCACCTGGTGAAAATGCCAACCTTACTCGAGATCTCCATCATTTTACATTTCAAGTCACCGCACACCTCCAGATCTCCACTGAGGTATTGAAGCTCAGGCTGATAATCAATCAAAAAGACAACAGTCGTTATTGCAATCATACTGGTATTGGTTTTCATTTTGAAAAATGTAAAGAAATGACATGCTGTGAGCCTTAAACAATGTCGTAAATAGGGGTGTTTGGGTTCATTTCTGAAGGTGGTGGAATGACTTGTCCTTTTTCACAATGACTTAATAGGTACTATTCTACACTAACAGGCATGTGGCTCTATAGCTTCCTAAAAATATCAGCACATGACCACTCTGTAGAGTTACATTTGGGGAATATGGTCTCAGTGATTCAACCATGGCTGCCACAGTATTAGTAGTTCTAGTAGCAGTTGTATATGATGCATTTGTATGTATTTTTTGATCAGAAGCCACATACTGTACTTCTATTCTGTAAATGTTTTACTTACCTATTTATTTCAAATGTATATTGTGTAAAATGTGAACGCTTTAGAAGCATGGAGTGGTAAGATAGAAGAATGCAACCTTCACCCCCTCACACTACAATGTCTGTGAGATGTGTTGTTGTCTACAACAACAACTACATCAACTAGAAATATGTCAAGCAATGAGCTTACTTTAGATGTAGAAGTGTGTATTCCTTTTCCAGAGCCAGTGTTTTGTTAGTCTGCTCTAGACTACTGCCTCTTACTCATGGTGACTCCATACTGTCCACTGATATCTGTGTTGAATCAGACGCAAAACTTTGACCAGTGCTTTGCATTTTTTGTGACTGTCACACCTACGTACTCATGATTTATTGTGTCCATTGAGGGCAGGTGATGAAATTCCAGTAATCTGGGTGCACTGAACACATGTGAAACCAGATGTCCATAATAGGGTCGAAGTTATAATGTTCACACTGTCAAATACCTGTTTGAATTTCTAGTGAATTAGTTCATAACTGCATGGATAAAGCACTGTGTATAACACTAAAAAGACCTGTCACCCAGGCCACACTATCTCTGTCCTGTGTAATGATGTTTGAGCATCTCAGGCTGCGCCAGCTCTTTATGCTGCAGACTGGAGACTCATCCAACACGAAGGAAAGTAATAAATTATTTTGGAAAACTTTGATAAGTCGAGAGGCGTCATCATGGAGAAAACAGATTGTAGATAGTTGTTGTGTGCTGTGAGGAAAGGGGGAGGTTGGATGTGGCATTTAGATTAATGCATTTGTCAACTATACAAAATGCCTTTGAATCTGCATGCGCTGCTTGTGCTATAACACAAAATACATTTATTCAATTCTGTATCTAAGAATTTGGGATTAAGCAGAGATTTGCAGCTGTTTATGACTAATGCCTTTGCTCTGCACATTTGTGGAGTGCCTTTTGGCTCCAACCAGCAGCAGTGAAACAGAATTGCCAATTATAGAAAGGTTTAGTAAAGAAATAAATGTGTGACATATATATTTAAAATATGTTATGTAAATGCTAAATATACAAAGTTATATAAAATCAAGAGAATGCATTTCCTAGATTAGGAAGAGAAAAATTATATAACATCCATTAGTGGACTAAGTCAGAGCACAAACACTGTCCCTCTTTACTGTAATACACCTGTTTAAAGTAAAGAATAATACAACCCAACATTTGTTGCTGTTCTTGACCACCGTGAAGTGTGTATGCTGCTCGGAACCCTGGTTTAAGCAACTAGCTAAGCCATTGAAAATGTTAAATACACCTGTAGTTGAATTCTCCTGATATTGTTGTGCAGGCTCTCAGTTTGAGGTGAGACTGTATGGTTTCTGAAGAGCAAAGGGATTGTCCATGCTGATCTGAAACCTGAGAACGTAATGATCGCGGGCCATTTACAGAAGCCATTGAAGGTAGAAGTAATTGACTTTGGCTTAGCCTGCAAAGTCTATGAAGCACAGAGGACTTCGCACATTCAGACCAGGTGGTTCAGGTAAATATCTGGCAGCGTGGGACAGCGCTGTCAGCAACTTTAATAGAAATCTTCAACAGACTGTCTTTTTATATATGACCAGGATGGATAGGTTGATCCCGTAATAAAGAACCCCACATTAAAGATGCACAATACTGCTCTATCAGGACAAGACTACATGTACAGCTTGAAACAGCCAAAACAGGCTCTTACAGTTTATTCATATATTCAAAAGATTTTTGAGCTTTTGACTCACAAGGATTATTGCTGAAAATACCACATGCAGCAAAGAAGGTAGAGGTAGGAATTGTAAATGGTGGACATTGTAATCTACTGTATTGGGAATGTGACTTAGCCCGTTGGCCACTGTGACACCTTTCTTTTTTACCAAATGATCGGTTCTTCCTCCCAAGATAGAGTTCAGCCAGGTTCAAGTAAATGTAGGTATTAGAGTGTAATCCGTCTGGTGATATGATACAAAAGGTCTGTCCTCCGAAGCTCGTTGGGTAGAGATCAAATCATTTCGTGATTTCAGTAAGTGCCTGAAAACAACGTATATACATTTGTTGGAGTTGAAAACCATTCAGAGCCGTTGAATCTGTTTCTTGTCACTTTAAATTCATCTTAACACTTTCATTATTTACCTCCACACTCTCCAGAGCTAAACCAACAATTCTAAAATAGTTTAAATATTTCACACTGTACCAGAGTTTTTTTTTTACTAACTCACAAAACAGAGATAAAAAACTCTGGAGATTGAACAAGTGACTCTGTTGAGATACAAATTTTAACCTTATGACAAGTGTTGGCTTCACTCCCTACAGTGTTTTCTTTCTTTACTTTCTACACTAAAAAAAGTTTTAATGTTGTGATATTGTGAGGAAGAATTTACCTACACAAAATTATTTTTCCCCAAACAACATTAATTTCGTTGTCATCACAATATGAATGAAGGTACAACGTACATTCTTTCTCCTGAAACATTGTCTAAGCTTAAAATAGCCAAAGGTTCATAAAACCTCTGATAGATACCATGTTCCACTCCTGAATGTGAAATCAACAGCTGGCTGCTGGTATACAGCAATAGAGCAATAGCAAGTAAGTTGATCTGGATTGTTATCTCAGATGTCAAATCTTATTTGACTCCGTCATTATAGCTACTACTATATCTGTTTTCTATATAATTTATATGATTTTGGTGAACTCGAACCTTCACTTACCTAATAAAGACAAAGAACTGGGGTAGTTACAGTTGTCCCTGTAGTTACACATCTCAGGACATATATACTAAAAAGTTAGTAAAGTTTCATGTGCCTGTAGGTTTTCAGAGCACTTACTTCACATTATGGAAAACTCACTGTAAGGGATACAGATTGTATATTCTAGTTAAGTAGCCTACAGAAATGATTGATACATCATTTAGCTTCCAATATTACTTATCATCAAACCAGCAACCCGGCTTCACCCCAGGTCTATGTTTGCCGTGCAGAAGCTCTCTCTCTCTGAAATGTGGGTCTAATTACATTTTATCTGATGCCCTGCAGCAGGCCCTGCCCTCTGAGAAATTAATATCTTAGTGTCCACTGCACCCAGTCTCAATTACATTTCTTTTCAAATGCATCAACCACCATCCTTCTTGCTAATGTGCAACACGGGTATAAAAGCGTACATAGTGTGAGTTATTCGTTAAGCCCTGAAGGCTGAGCACGTGGCTCGGCTGCATGTGTATACATTTCATGAAGCAGCAACAACTTGAGCTACTACTTTTACTTAATGCCTTCCCAAACCTTCAGTGCAGCTGCGTTCGTGACTATGGTGTTCAGAGAACCAGCTGTCACTGTGTTTGAAGTCACCTGATATTTAGTTGCCGTTTCCTGTTGAGAGAGGCTGAATTGAGGTGTGTCAGTGCAGCAAGGATTTTAAAATGGAAATCACCTGCTGAGGTTCATTGGCTCCCTGCTGTGGCTGCGTTGCATACACGCCTCCCCATGGAAGACCAATCGTCTTTTGAGTGTGTTTTGCCAATGTGCAGGAATTACATGCCATAACTGCTGCTTGTAGGGGGAATTGTCGCCCAGTGGTGAGTCACGGACTTGTCAGCGATGACCCAAGGTCGCTCCTAAAGAGAGATGAGTGTGTGGATAATGAGCATTACATCCTCAAGTCAAACTGCTTATGTGATTAGAGTAAAGCAAATCAGTTGTGCTAATACACAACAAAGGGAATAAGATTGGATGATATGCATGCTTGTGAGTTTTCCATCTCTGTAACTGAGTGTGTGTGTGTGTGTGTGTGTGTGTGTGTGTGTGTGTGTGTGTGTTTAACAAATGGGAACGCACTAAAAAGGAAGTAGCAGTGCTCTCTGCAAATGCCTGTGTAAAAAGATCTGCTCAGCTTTAGAGAGGGGAAACTAAATCAGTCCATTTTTTAACATACTTTTGGCAAAAAATAAATGTATTATAAAAAATAGATTTTAAGGTACAACAGTGAGGAAGAGAATAGATTATATTATGTTTTTTTGCTGTTGAGTTTGAAATGCATGATATAGAATGGTTAGTTCCTGGCCTGGTGGCTCAATGCATTAAGCATCAGACTGCGTTGCAGTAGGTTGCAGGTTCAAACCCCGTCTGACTCCTAATGTATCCCCCACCAGGTGAGTTCCTGAGCCAGACACGCAGCGCTAGCTCCTTGTAAGTTGCTTTGGATAAAAGCGTCTGTCAAGTAAATCATTATTTATTAATTAATTTTAAATCATTGGACGTCTGTGCCAAATGAATACAGAGACAAGCACACATCCCGGTGTATTCTCCAGGGACCCTTTGACATGTGGCCAAGAATTGTAGGAAACCAGTTAAACCATTGTTGAACCGTTGGTGATGTAAATACTACTATTTAATAATATCATTAATAACTGTGCTGACAAGCAACATGTGCAAACTAATTCATCTTCATATAAATGTAATGTCCTCAGTACCGTTTCTTACGCCATGTGGACTATGCAGAGGTATAGGGCCCCGAGGCCACTAGGGGGGCCCCAAGCTACTGCTTTTCAAACATCTTATTAGAATTACATGTAATTCAAATATCTCTCAGATTATGTTTGCTCTGTAATGTTGACAGAACTTTGTGTAAACTGTTGTTAAGTGTTGTATCGCAGAAACAGCACCAGAGTATTAATTTTGGTATACTCTTAACCTGACATCTTTGCCACTTTGCAGCTTAATTAGAATGGTGTGGTGTTTGCATGTTTTTTTCCCATTTATTATTCCTAGGTGACTTTATTCACATTTTAAAACTCAAATTGTCCCAATTACAATAACTTTGTTTTAAACTGCATTTGTAAGTCACCTTTGCTGCCAATCTGTCAGGGACGCCCTTGTGGCGTGTAGGATCGACCCAGATGCAGAGGATTAGCAAGAGGGCGGAAACGCACACGC
>JAUMTR010000019.1:19264077-19287010 GCA_032270685.1 Microctenopoma stevenorrisi | reverse complement strand
TACTTTAGATTAAACAATTAACATTACGATGAAAACTGGGGACAAATGTGGTGAGCTCTCACCCACTTTGTCACACAGACATTAAGAAGAAATTAGGATACCGTTCAACCAAATGCAGGTAGCATAAGTACTTTGTTGACAATATGTGATTAGAGCGGACGTTCTTAGTGAAAGACTCTGAAGGTAAAGAGTTGGAGCACTTCCACATAACAGTGACCTTTTTTTTCATTGGCAGTTGTTACAGCACAGTGGAGTCCAATCATACCGTAGTGTGAGAGGGTTTTTTTTCAAACAGTCATAATGCCAGGTGATTTCTCCGATGAACTGCTCCCTCGTTCCTTAAAGAGGCAGTAAGCTGAAAAACATTGGTATTTGGATGGTCTTCAATCCTGGCTATCCAAAAATTAAACACATGAAACAAACTTGGTACCTAATGCTGTGTGGCAACAGCAGCAACCTCTGCGCCACCGTGCTGCCCGGAAGCCACCATATAAATTACAAACATGCATTGTACCAGGTCTAGCTATCAGCTGATTTCCACGTGCAGTCCTTGGCCAAGCATAATCAGACAGAAGTGCTCTTTTTTTTTTACTGCTCTGCCTTTTTTGGCAGGTTCACACCCAGCACCAGTAACAGTTCGCTGATAAGGTCACAGCTATCACACATAATTATAATATAACAAGCCCCTGAATAAAAGAAGCCTCAAGTAACCTTTCTCCTTGTGTCATGTATATCCTTGTGCATCCAACAAACAGTCCAGAAAAAGCAACAGTTGTATTTATGAACTCGGTTGTCAGGAAAGATATTTACCGAGAGGGCACAGAGTTCAGTTTAAAAACACGACTTGTGCGCACGGCAATGACAGCGACTTGCCTCATGCGGGAACAGGACTAAAAAACACATAAGCTTTCTGGCTGCAATTTTGGCATCAGACTCATGAGCTACACCTGGTGCTACAGCTGCAATGAGCAGCGCAGCGATTAGTGTTTGGCTCCTGAGCGAGTGAGAAGTGCAGATTTGATATTAATGTACAGGGTTTCCCTCCTAAGGTACTAGAAAGACTTATATAGAGAGAGACCAATATAAATGTGGAGGAGTAAAGCACATGTATTGTTGATGTGTTTACTGATTGCACCTAAACCTCATCACTCGATAATCACTCTGAGTTTGTGACAAAGCGCTCACATGGATAATACTGTAGAAATCTGTATCTGTGTCTTATTCTATCGTAATGTGCAGTAAACACCAGATTCTCTTGGATCTTGGTGTATAGACATAATGTATTTTAGGACTGCCAGTAACATGTTATGTTATGCATTTTACATTTGTAGTTCACCTATGGAACTGCTGGGTGTAATAAAAATCTAATTTGGTTGTTTACCATCCTTAAAACATGCTGTTTTTCAAGTTTGTCTGCAAATTAACTTTTTTTCAAAGAGCCTATTATTGCAGCCAAGGTTTCATATTCAATCATGCCCAACCTTGGCATGTGAAATCTCTAAGCACGTGTGTATGGGTTATGAAAAGAGTTTTTCCAAAGTGCAACTTCCTGTGTTAATGAGACCTTGGACGCCCACATGCACATTTTCAATAATTCTTGCTGATTAGACCTCTGCTCAGGCCTGCTTAAGTTTCCAGAGTCCCTTTAATTCCTCAACGTATTCATGTTTCTATTCAACGATGCAGGGTGAATTCATGAAAAGACTAAATAAAATGGATATGACTACATCATAAATGACCAGTAATAGGCTATTAAGGTCATTTTTATCAGAGGAAGCAACATGACGAAGCTGGAAATTATGTTTTAGAGGAAACATAATTGCAATCAGATTATGTCTTTATGAATTAAATGAGGAAATGTTGTTAATCTGTAAATTTGACAAGTTTCCATTTATGACATTCATCTAATCAGTTAATCAGTGCTGTCAATTGTTTCGTCTATCTGCTTGTAGTGAAAATTATGTCCATTAATCACAGCACTTATAGTTAAGAAAATAAGTTCAGAAATAAAGTGTTTCCTTGCATTGCTTTGTTGCCTAAACAGACACTTACAGTACATAAAGGATTATGGATGCTTATTTAGGTTTCCAGTGGGATATTATGCACTTTGTGCACCATGCATCCCAAACGTGACCTGAGTGACCGTTCTTGCAAAAGTACTTCTCATAGAAATGTTAATGGCACAGCCAAAATGTGATTCTCACAGACGTTCGCCCTGCTTCTATCAAAGGGCTGCGTTGTTTGTTTGAGTGTGAGCTTAGAACTATTATCACACTGGACCCAGGACAATAGCTTCTTCTAAAGGATGTAGGTAAAAAATAAATAAATAAATAAAAAATAAAGGATGTAGGTGTATTTGGGAGCAGACCAGTTAACCCTGAACAGAAACAGCACCACAGTATGATGTGTTTTGTTTCATCGGCAGACACGGTTCAGATCTGACCAGAAAAACCTTTTGTTGCATGCCACAGACTGATTTTGTCGAAAAGTTGTGAGATTCTTATCACATGCAACAGAGACAGCATCCTTCTGGCTGGGTCATCCGTTTGATGGAATGGCCTGATCAGAACAGTGATGGTGGTGATGCTTTCTACATAGTAACACTCTGAACGGCTCTCAGAGAGATAAAGCCATTGAAATCCTTTTTGCACCTTAAGTTGTTTCTTTCCACCTATTTTGAAATCATGTTTTTAGCTGATACTAGTGGAATCCTCAAGGGACTGTGGCTTTTATTGTATAAATAAAAGTAATCAAAACTGTTACACTTGATGTCAGGTGCACCAATTAACCTAGTGCAATCACAAATCTATTAATGAAATAGTAAAATGTAATAATTAAACAAATGCTACTTTCACTTTGATGTTTAGGTTATAATGCATCATTTTCAGCTTAATTAATGACTTTCTGTGGGCATCACCTGCTTTGAAAACAACAAAGCCATTTAAAGTAAGGCCACTAAAACGCTGTTGTTTTTTTATGTCAAAATGCCACAAGAAGAAATGGCTCTCAGCACCTTGTTCTCCCCAGGTCCCACAGTATTGCACCTTATCAAATGCAGCCTGTGGCTGTATTTTACTTTTCAGGTTTCCCTTTTTACATAACCTTCAATACATTGTTATTGTTCTTGTAATCTGTGCTGTGACCTTTTGATATATCGCTCTACAATTGAAAAGATGTGTGAGTAACAACAAATTAAGTGTGTGGGTGAGTGGGAGATAGACCATATGACCATATGTGTCCAAATCTCTGTAGTGATATAATGATTCCTACTAAGTTTTAAAAAAGCCTATGCTGGGTTAGACAATTTCTTCTAATAATAGCAGCTATTATATGTCCTGTTCGATAAAGAATCCACAAGAATCTTATTTCATCATCTCTCTCACACAAGTCTGAAAGATATCCTTCACTGTTTGCTTAAAGTTTAATCAGTGAGAATTAAGAATTTGATCCCATTTGGTGTGTGAAAGGAGTTTCAGTAACTCTTCCTCATATTAGCCAAGAACATTTCTAGAAAGGAATAAGCCATCATAAACATATGAGGTTTGAGTTAAGCATGTGGGGGAGTATACAACTAATATCTTTAACATCTGGTGAACTCTCAGAAGCATAACGCAACAGTAAAAGCTGAGAGTCTGATCCAGTCGGGGATGATGAAACGGACAATAGTTAGTGAGCTGCAGATTGTTCATTCTCTCCTCTAGAGCACATGGTGCTTCTATTTAGTGATTTATTTTGTTTTAAATGATGGAGAAAATTGCTTTATGAGATCCCCTCATGTTAAATATGTGTTTGTTAAAATGTGCTGCTGAACCGATGCCAGGTAAAAGTATCTGTTTATGATCAAGCTTCAATCATATTTCCATTTATGAACCATCTGTACACCAGTCTCCACCAGGTACGTCTTGCTCTGTTTCCTACAACTTATCTTATGTTGTAATTGACATTATTTATTTAGATTTCACATTTTGTATCTAAATGATTGTTACCGCAGCAACTTTAAAACACATCTCTTACCATGCATGAAATAAATAGTAGATCAGCTTTTAACAACCATTTGCTAGTGATCTGATTTTACTCCTGTTGCTTGAACGAGCAATGAACCCCCAGCTCCTAGAAAGCCTCTTTAATTATTCTCTTCATTTAAACTTTTTTTTCGTTCAGTCATTATACTTCATGAGATAGTAAATATTATCGTAAGTGAGTGAATTGGATGATTATACTGAGTGTAATTCATCTGGAGAGGACAGATGGACCACAGCTACAACTTTGATTTGATTATGATTTTCTTCTGTAAGGCTCAGCCTTAATATTTGAGTCCTTATGCTCCCTGCCTCTTGGCCTTTTCTAGCATGCACCTTAGACCTATAAATGTCTGGACCATTTTCAGTGTCAGTGTCATAGCTTGAGCTTTCCCAGCATCCAGTTGGTGAAAGTTAGGTGGACATGTCACCACTGCTACAAAATGAAATGGAGGCTCAAAGTGGGTAAAGTAAACTCTCTCTATCTCCCTCTGTCGTTAACTGATTGCCTGACCAAGATGTGACCTTGGATCAGAACACAGCATTGTTATCTATGTTATCTCTGTGAAACCCCCCCCAGTCAGACTCATTTCATCTCCAAGTCGATCTGCTTTTCTTTATAGAAAGATGAGTTGTTACAAATCTCCATCCACTCAACACATGTCTGTGGAAGATAATAATTCTTTGTGTGTGGCGGGCCCACTGTGCGAGAGCTGTTTGTTCTGTTGCTGTATAAGATGGTTAACATCAAAGATAAGAAATCGTGCACAGGAATGATTCATTTATTGAGGGGACTGTGAATAGCTTCTGATGTCCAGGTTTTAATAGTAGATTAGTGATGTGAAAAATGTTCACTTCAATTTGTTACTGGAAAAAAAAAACTTTTGGAACTTTGTTACCATAAAAAATATATTTACTCGTGCAGTGTTTTATTTTTAAATATTTGAAACAGTAGCTGAAAAATGTTCAGGCATTTGAGGTGATGTGATGGTGGTCTTTCTCTATCATTCTGGCTAAAGGCAGAGCTCATTGGAATTGCAAATGAGTTTGAGTTAGCCTTCCTGCTGCGTGCCAACAATTCTGACACCACAGATGGCTTTAACTTTTTGGTATTTTAATGGCCGTGATATGAAAAATTGGGATGGCAGTTTTCCCATTTCAAAAAGTCCTTAGCAAACTCCCGCCTCTTAGTTCAAAGATGGCCAGTGATGTGAACCCCTGTTTTCATACGCCAACACGATTAGCCTGCCAACTGCTGCCTAAACAGATCTACAGTAGAAAAGTGACTAGCTGGATAGCCACAGGCCTTATCCTTTATGCAAGGCGCAGCAATTGGTCACCTGCGCTGTTGAATCAGGTGACTGTCCTTCTGATGTGGGCCTGAAACTGGAAGGCAGGATTCTCCATTTGATGATGACACTGGAGGCTGCTGCGTGAGCAGTTCAGAGCTTTAGTGGCCAGGCAGAGCGTGCTGCTGACGCACCCCTGTCTAGTATAAAAAGGGAAACAAAACAATGAGCCCTCTAGCGAGCTGCTCCAAACTGTCAACAACACTGTGTGGAACTTAACGTGAATCTGTGACTCAACTTTTTATTAAAATCCAGCCCACGTGAACATGACTGTGAACAGCACAGTAGATTTACTGCAGTGTGAAGTCACATGCAGGTAGAAAATGGATCAACAGCAGGGATGTGATGTGGTCAATTCTCCTTCAAAATCAAAATGTTTGATTATACTTAGTATGTTTTAGCCACCTGCATTAAGAAGTTTCTATCAATGAGATGTAGCTACTTCACATTTGGACATCTACAATCTACCTGATACTGTTCTTCTCTTAAATATGTGAATGATGTTAATGAACATCCAAAGAATGTTTGTCACTAAAGACTGATGCATTATTTCTATGTATATATTGGAATATTGTATTTCAAAAAAAATCCTCCAGTGTATTGAGGCAGTCCACAGGCGACTCATTTTGACAGCACTCAGAGTTAGCAGTGTAGCCAACTGGTACATCATATAGATGCTCTTTTAAGTCTAATGCCTTTACAAAAATGTTAAGCAGTGTATAAAACTTATACATTTTGCAGTACTTAAGTCCAGAATGTTTTCAGATGTGTGAAATCCATTCAGAAGTCTTTTATGGAACATTTTTGTTGGCCTAAGTGGACGGAAGCCGGTCCTTTTTATCACGTTCTAATAAAAAGCCAGTAATTTAAAAAAAAAATGAAATCAATGCAAACAGTGCAGAAATACTCTATTAAACGTGTTTGGAATACAACTTCTCCCATCAACATTCAATTGGGCTTTTAAAGACTAAGAGTACCTCTTATCGTAAATAGAAAATCTGTTAGCAGAAAATCCATTAGAAAGGAAGAGCTTTTGACATGGACAAAAACTGATGAGCTTGACAAAAAAACTGAGCAGAGTGCAAATGAAGCAGAAAAACGTCAGGAGGAAATCTCGCTTTGTGTTGAGAGACATCTTATGGTAAATTAAATAGGTGACTTATTTTCAAAACAGGGGCTGATCTGCTTTCCTCCCCATCATTTATACAGAGGATGAAGTGACACTAAAGCATTGACCATGTTTGGTAATATGCAGGGGACTTTTGCACTTATGCATCATATTTGCTGTACAATATGGACATATTCCACATGGTAGATGCAAATATACAATATTTACTCTTATATATTTTGATTGATCACATCAAGTACGTGGCAAAGTGATCGCAGAGTGACATATTATATTCTATTATTATAAACACACATTACAATGCAGCAAATGCAGAATTCAAATGCTCCTCTTGCTATGTGATTTCACATCTACTCACCTGCACATCAATTAGCCGTCTTTAGAACTCGACTTAAACTTTTTTTTAGGTGGCTGTGATCATTTACTGTATCACCAGGTCTCAGCCCCCACTTTGTCTTCTTTTCAGCAGACGGCTGTTTTTAGCCATCACGTTTAAATAAATCCACACGGCGCCTGCCAAACAGATGACATAATTAGCCAATTAGAAAGTGAGACTAAAGTGTAGGAGAAAGTGTAACATGATGAATATTTCCCACGATAGTTAGTGGAGGCAGAAGTGTAATTAAACCAAACCGGTTAAACTAGTCAATTTTAGGCCAGAACTCAAAGAATGCTAATGTTCCTTCTACACAGGGCGTAGTATATGTAGGTCTTGGCCGGTCTCGGACAAAACATCTGTCAGTTGTTGTTACCACACTGTTCATTGTTAAAAGATTTGTAACAGATTCCATTTACTGATCAAAGCAGTTCTGTGCTTTTAATTTCTCTAAAGTATGAATAAAATAAAAGCTTTTCAGCTATGTGCTGTAGCGGTACACAGCGTTCCTAGAGAGGGGATTGATCTGAACTCTGCTTACAGCATCTTAGAATTTGCTGACAGTTGGTAAAATTACTGCCTGCGGATGATAGAAAAAAAGGAATGCATTCCTCCAAATTAATGCATGCATTGTTCATTTGACAATGATGGATTATGGGTCTGGAGTGATGAGGGTGTCTGACAATGGAATATTCAATACATTCCCACACTAAAATGGAACCTATTTTACTGTTTAACCCTGCAAAGAGGTCTCTCAGGAGGCTGATGTCATCGCGTGTGGTACAGAAAGTAACCAGTGTAAGTTTTTCTTCAGTTTTATACAACACAAAAAAACAACTTGTCGTGGCTCCCAAACGTATTCACTTTTTTAATAAAACAAATCATGTACTGAAACAAATAAATCAATCTAAGGCATGGCTTTCTAATGCATAAACAAAATATATATGAGCCACAATAATAAAATCCGATACATTTACATAATTTCTACAATAACACTGAGAATATCACCTAAAAGAAAAAAATAAATAACTGTTTCTCTCGCTGCATTATATAAGAACTCTTCCCCACACGACGGTTTCTGTGACACACATATCATGTTGTCTGCACATCCATAATGGACTATTAAAATGAATTTGAAGCAGCCTATTAACATGAGAGCGGACTGCTGCAGCCACTGTGTTTGAGTCAAATATGAGAGCAATCAAGAAGAACTACCTCTTCATCAATAAACCACTGCAATCTCATCCATCTCCAAGGGGCTATGATGGATAGACATGGACCGGTCTAATTAAAGGATAAATTATGGAATGGATTCAATTCATCACTATTCTGCCATTGCTATTAAATTCATAGTCAGTCCCATGTTTCCATATCTGGGTTGTGCTGCTTTTCGGGATCTATCAATCATAAATCAAGGGATAAAAAATAGTCTCACAAGGGGATCTTATGTAGTTTATCTGGGTCAGACTTCTGGTCCAATAATTTTCTGCTTTAGGTGGTTGATGATCCCCAGTGAACACAAGGCTGAGTCTTCTTGACTGGATGGGAACCCGATATGGCATTAGAACAAACATGATGAAGAAGGTTATTGAATGCTCTCACAGTCAGTGGCACACACACACACACACCTATGCACATACACATTGGCACAAAGACAAACAGGCATGTGTTTGTACAAACAAACAAATACACACAGGTCACTTGATGAAGAGTGAAGCCACTAGGACATCATTGAGTGGGTTTGCTGTGTCAGAGGCGCACACACACATGCACACAGTGAACATCACACAATGAGGTAGATTTTAAATGAGCACCTCAAGCCCTGGCTTCTGCATTATGGAGGATTTGTAGATGCTCAGATTGGGGTCAATCAACATTTTCTGGCCAATGAAAGGCAACGTGAATACAGCCAAGAAAATTAGACAGCTGGCAGCAGCGACTGTAACACATCCAAGGCCAGAGGTATTCAGAGCCCCTCTTTCCGTCAGCGACAACATGGTGATAGAGAGGTGAAGAACATAATGCCTGTCCGTCAAAGGACTCAAAAAAGTTAGTCAATAAATGCAAAAAAAGCCATCAGTTAGTCAATAAATGCAAAAAAAGCCATCAGTCCACATCCATTGCATATAAAACAATGAATTTACATACACATGTACTGTATGTATCTGTGTTTATGTGAATGTGTGTGTTCATCTGCATGTTGTGCACATGAGCAAGAGAAAGAGAAAGCGAGTGAGAGAAAAATGGCAGATAAATGCCTGAGGCTACATGCATTTCTATTATGGAGACTGTTGAGGGAGTAGAGTGCAGAAGAATGAACTACTGCAATCTTTTTCCTCTCTAAATTATGCAGAATGCGGGATGCTTTCAATTTTGATGTTTTGCAAGATATTAACATGAGTTCATTCACATGAGTTTCAAAAGGCTCCACAGCATGTTGAAAACAGAAAAAAACTACTTCGACTGGTGATTTTGTTTTTGTTGTTTGTAAAAATGCTTTGTTTATCTTATAAAGATCTGAATAGAAATGTGACCTGTTGTGAGCATCATTCAGAAAACATGTACGAACAGACAATTTATTATTTCTGCAGTTAAAAATCATAAATAGTAATGTTTCTTGTAAAGACCTTCACTTAATCGAAATTTCTAGAAGCGAAGATGAAGTCTTTCACGGAAAATGGGAACAGGCCAGTAAACTTTTCTGGACTGAAACTGAACTACGTGCAACAAAACAAATTAATCTTACAGGCAGGTTAGAGGCAACACTTTAGTGTACAGTAGTTTTTCTAAAAGTTACTTGATGTCGTTGTTGTTGTTGGTAAATATTTCAGGTGAAGTTTGTTTTGTGTTATTCTCATCTCAATACAGGTTGTGATTATAATAACACAGAAAAGTAGATGTTATTACAATGAGGACAATAAGCACAGGTTGAATTTATTCATGGTTGAAGGTTGATGAGACTGAGTGCGGCAGTGTGATTAAAAAACAAATAATTAAACAAGTGAGGTGTGACCTTTGTTCCCAACAATGAATTTTTATTTCCAGTTTAAAACAGGACAAATGTAATGTGAGGTTATTTGTCCCCAATCCTGTCTTCATCATGATGAAGGCATCGGTGTAAAAACAAATGAAGAATGACAGTGGGGAGACAGCAGTCAATACAAAAAAAAAATTTTCTTGAATAATCACCTGCATAAAGCAGAACTTTTTTTGTTTAATTCAGCAGTTTACTGTACTGTAGCATCAGTAAAACTCTCACGGGATGCAGACACAGGCTTTGTGCTGTGATATTCAGCCTTCGAGGATGCACCGGGCTGCGGATAAAGCTCTGGATCAGTTGAGTATAACAGAAGAGACAGTGGTATTTGCAATGGATTTGCTGAGGTGAGTCAGAGGTCATACCACATGTGGGTCTGCTCTGCTCACCAGTGAGTCTAACCTTTGCTGCGCTCCATTAGCAGCAAAGACTGCCTCTTGGGGTGGAACTGGGAGAGAGAAAATGAACAGCTGGACTGATTTTCTGTCTCTGCTTTTTTGGTGCTAGGGGGTAAATTAGCTCATTTTAATTCACAAAGCAAGCTGGGTGGTTTTGTTGACATTCCACATTTCACTTCAGAGAATTTTCTCATACGTGCATGATCTCAACTTGCACATGTGTTTTCTTTTTGTCAGTATGCTGTATGCATTTGTGACTTGAAGGTCACCAGTTGAAATCCCTAGACTACCAGGAAAAATGTAGTAGGATAGTGCAAATGAGTAACTATACCCTTTCTCTGATTGCAGTGCTGAGGTGTCCTTGAGCAATACACAGAAACCCAGATCACTTTAATAGAATTGCATTGTTGCACAGGTCAGCTGTTGGGTTGGCTCTGCGGTGTGGTTTATGTCTACGGTGGTCTTGTTAAGCGATGTATCATTTGTGAAATGAAAATATAAAAAATACATAAACTACCCCAGGGTACATTTATAGTATATTATTACTGAGAAGATATAAAGTGTAGAGACCCTGAATTTATCTAGGTACAGCTAACACCTGCTTAAACATTTTATAACAATATGAGGTTTGCTTCCACTTCAATGATAAAAAATGAGAATCATTTATTGAATGAGTCAGTGTGTTAAATCTTTTATTTGGCGGTTCAGCTGCAAAGCTACATCTCAGTCCAAGCTGAGCTCTCCTCTACTTGTAGAGCTCCTTAATCATCCTCTCCCCTTTGACTTCCCTCTACAGTATCATGACTTATCTCCTCATTGTTGACAAAGTGAATAGAAGTATTCAGGATAAGCAGGGTAGGGCTTTCTGGTGATGGTGCACTTATTGACAGGGCCACACAAAAAGCAGCAGCAGAGATTTAGGAGGTGGTCGGTAAGGAGTCACTCTGAGCTAATGAAGTGTATCCTTCACTATCCATCGGCTGTCCTGACGACTATCAACTGACAAAATCAATACAGATGTAGTCAAAGATTCAGCAGTGCTTGAATTGGAGCTCTCATCTCAATCTATCTGTGCCATTAAGTCTTCTCTTTGTGATAGTGATAGATTAATTCTCTATCAGAAGCCCTTTTCCTTTATTACTGTGACTTCCTTCTACATTTAACCAGTCTGATCCAGTATAATGCAGTTGCAGATGGCAACGCCGTATTTTAGCTGTCTGTTTCCCATCAAGCCCCATGTTTAAGACTTTCTAAGACTCACAAAATGCTTATTTGCCATGCATAGAGTATCAGAGCAATAGTGTTTCCAATCATGGCGTTAGCAGTCTTTGATAAGCCAAATGATGGTGTAGAAACTGGTGGTAAACGAGGAGCAGAAAGCAGCAGTGATTACACAAAATATGGAGTATGAGAAGCTGGAGAAGCATCAGAGCCTAAAAGATGACAGGAGGATCTGGATAGGATGTGGAACGTGAAGGCCAAGGTGGTCCCAGCTGAGGAAAGAGTGCCAGAGCTTTGACTTCTCAGCTGGGAAGGGTACACCAAAGATGCCAGAAACAAAACTGAAGGTCTCTGTTCAGAAGAGTGCAGGGCTAAGAACACCTAAGTTACCAGCAAATGAAAAGCCTACTGCCATAGGGAGGGGGAAGCAGTGGGGTTTAACATTAGGCATAACAACTCTCAGTATTACTGTTTACATTGATTACATTAAATCTGACAATAAATAGTTGCAGGAATGAAATCGCTGATGAAAGCCTGGCGTGCAGCCTGGCGTGCAGCCTGGTAGCTCAATGGGTTAAGCATCAGACTGGGATGCAGTAGGTTGTAGGTTCGAAACCCAGTCGAACCTCCCAGGTGCTCCTTTGTAAGTCACTTTAGATAAAGTCGTCTGCCAAGAAAAGTAAACAGTCAACCTTTGACAGTCAGTCATGGTGTTAAGTGGGTGTGAACTTGAATTATGGTTGCAGTCTTGAACATTTGGAGTCACGCCCCTAATTGGACAGCGTAAATGTGTAGGGTGGATCAGGGGTTCTTTGCTATTCTCCCATCCAACTTCTGATCAGACCCTTACAGGACCCTGCTTTGTGCACTTCCACTGTCATGTAATATTTAATGAATGTCAGTCACAGCAAAATTGACCGTTTATGGATTTATGGATGATAGTTGTGGCATTTATGCTCTCTACAGTGATGCACAGTCTGTCTAAACTTTCAGAGTCATACTGTATATTGTGCCATTTAAAATGTTGCTTTTCTTGACCTGACTCTACTTGTTCCGTCTGGATTTCATATTGATCCTGCATTTAACTGAGCAGCTTTAAAAGGCACTGAAGAAACTTATCTACACCTCCACGCCTCCATTACCAGTCTATTTGACAGCTGATCTGTCTGTTCGCAACCCACAAGACACATCGTTTTCCACAGTCCACACAGCCCACTTTTGCACCATCCTTCACCATGTTATTGCACAACCCTCTCTCTGTTTATCACCACCATGACCTCTATGATTTCCAGGGATTTCCAGTGTCTATAGTTTCCATTACCAAGCTGCTGGTTCTATTTCAATACCAGCACCCATGTCTATAGACTTGTATCTTCTGAAGGACCTAATCTTAATTAAGATTAAAAGTCTAGTTGCAAACAACTCTCTGTTGATTTCTAATAGATCTTCTTTCATATCACTTTATTTGGTCTATTTCATGTCAGGTTCCTGTTACTGTGCCATCAAAGTCATTAAACACGTGGTAAACACAAATAAACAACTAATCCCAGTTGGATTCAAAAAAACGATTGGGGTAGTGAGTAGTCAGTGAGGATGAGTCCTCTTTAAATGTTTGAATATGAAACCCACATCATCTCATAAATACTCTTACTAAAGAAATCACCAAGGTATTAGGCAGTACAGTGGGTGGGAATTTACTTTTGGAGAGATTCAGCTGCGTGTCTGGTGGCATTAACTGTAATATTTCAAAGAAAAAACACATCAAAGCACTTTGCTGGCTCTTGAGCTCAAATGACAACTAAACCTAATTTGACTTGTCTCGCTAATTTTACTGAACTATCAATCAAAGCCATCATACTTCTCCTCTTGAGCTGCATATACAGAAGGTGGAGTCATTAGAAGTCACTAGTTCCATCTCCTGGTGGCTAACTATTAGTCGCTGGCCTTCTAGTGCAATAGTTGGGTTTTCTTATGCTTGTTCTTTCATTTTCCTCTCTCACTCAACAAACACAGCAATGGATCGCACTTACAGCTGCTAAGAAATCATTAACACCATCTGTTAAGAAAATAAGAAATTCAAGCAGCAACCAAGCTGCCTTTTTCTAGCAAATATATTGAAAAATCCCCCGTGCTGAGTGAATATAGCATTATGATATTTGATTGAAGAGATGGGGCTTTTTTTTCTGCCTAACTTAAAAGGGTAGTGAATAAATTCTCAACTCCTCTGTCTTCTGGCTGTGTTATCATATCCTGCTGAAATAAGGCCATCTCCACCAGCTCACACAGAGTGAATTGTGGATTGTACATAATTACTGATTCCTACAGGAATATTTCATACTGAGCAAGATAAATTAAATGATAAGAATCTCAGTCTTCTTAGTGCTTATTTCCTCCTTCAGTGTGTGTAAGAAGAATGCACTGACATTACATTTCTTATTTTTTATTTCATTTTGGGTGCATGAGAGCACGCAGCATTTACTCGCTGGGAAAGCAATTATCACAAGTTCTAAAGATATCTGCAGACAACAGGCTGTAGAAAACTTTAGCAAAGTTTTTGTTTTTCTTCTGATGTTTGTTAATTGAAATTTGATGCAGATAATCAACCTAGACTATTTACCGGGGAATAAAAAGTGCATGAAGACTATGTAACGCTGAATGTTGAATAATAGCCTTTACTTATAATCCCAAAGCAAAAAGCAAACCTTTCAAACGTGAAAGCAAACCTTTCACGTTGCATGTGACTTTTTAATTCCAGGCACAACCTGAGACCCGTCTGTTACTGTTAGACAAAGTAATGACATAATTGCTTTGGTATTTGAAATATCAAAGCTGTGGGTCTGTCCTGTAGGGATAATGGCTCAGGAGAAATTAAAGGACACTGGTTTTGGCTTTTGTTTGTGGGTGCATATTTAATTATCACCTTCCTCTGCTTTTTATAAATGACTTCAGGTTTTGTGATTGAGTTGAGAACTGGGTCATGAATCAAAAACCAGTGTAATGTGGAGCCATTTGTAGAAGTGATTTTCCAACTTAACCTTTCGACTCATTTAGGCAGACACGTATGTGCATGCATAAAAACAGACAACAAGACACACATGTATCTTAAACAGTGTCTTTGGTGTTGCATTGCTATGAAAACACTAATTCCAGTTCAGAAAGACATGTCTATTGTAGAACTTCCCTAGTAATTAATAGTGACATTCTAGTATGTGCAGGCTTTTAATGACCTTTGGCTTCTTTGAGATTTTTTGTAATTTTGGAAATATCCAAATAAACATGTGTACTGAACCACGAAAGAAATACATTCAACTCTAGTTCAAATATACATGCAGCTTTAATAACAAGACAACTCCAGTTATTAGCATGTAAAGTGTGGTTTACTCAGTTACTAGAAACAGCAGCAGAGTTTCGATTTAGTGCTGATTTTTGTGAAGACCTGTTTACAGTGCATCAGTGACACACTATTCTGTCTGGCACCAGCAGAAGTGATTAAAGGGCAGCTGTCAGGAGATGCGATTTTATCTCTCCCAAACAGGTGTAGAGCAGGGCTGACAGCAGCAACACTTACACCTCACATGGGATGGGCTTGACCAAGACAAATGGAATTATGTCTTTCTCGCATTTTGTCAAGCACCTTATATGTGTGAATCGATGCAGCTTTCTCCAACTCGCGCGGGGGGTGGGGGGTGGGGGATGGTGGTGAGCACAGCCATTGCAGGTACAGTACAGTAATTGGACAACTTTTAAGTCTAAAGTGAAACTTCTTCACGACAGAAAATATAGTGAAGACAGAGCGGCAGACATAATAGTGAAGCAGTCTTCACATCAGCTCCATCAGCAGTGTTAGTGTACGCACTTTCCACTCTGTCAAGGACGGAAATGTCACTTTAAATCTGAGATCTGTCTTTGTTGAAACAGCTATACTGCGGCTGAGCTGTTTCTGCTGTCTGTGAGAGCGGTGCTCTGGGTTGTTCCAGTTAGTTAAAAAGATTAGAATATATTAAAAGCCTCAAAATACATATTTATCACAGGAAATGAGCTGAAAAGTTACAGCACAGATATATAAGGAATAATGAGTAACTTGTAGTAAGTTATTAGGAATAATTGATAAATGTATAGAATTATTTTTAACCAACACATACAACATTACAGCCCAAATCCTTGACCTTCCTTTTTAATTGTAGTTTATTTAGTCCTCTATCTTGCAACATTTCTCATTCGAGGACAACGATGAACACATTTTGGACAGAGAAGACAAATGGTCTAAAAGAGAGATGAGGGATGGTCGCATGTGCAAATAATTTTTTCCCCAGTCGACAGAGGTGGAGGCTTTAGACATAACCTGTCTCCCAATTTATTATGTTGTCCTAATTCACAAATCCACCAGGTTGGCCACACTTAACAACCCACTTTATGTGGGTAGGAGCGGTTGTTAGAGATTTGACTAAAACATCTATTTATACTCTCCCCTTCCATTGTTTCACCTAACAAGCCTGTAGGGCTGGTGTAAAGTGGAACCGACCTGGAGGAGAACTTGGTCTCCAACCAACTCAGACTGATCAAGCTGTTTGCTTGAGTAGTGTCATATATATATATATATATTAAATATAGTAAATTTATATATATAAACTTTTTTTTTGACAATAATAATAATCACAATCTCTTTAAGAAAATAAGGTTCTATGTGGACTATTGACAGCTCTGTTAATAGGCTATTATACAGCAAACATTAATCACAGATGCTGAATGTGCTTTTTTTGAATGTCAAATGCAGAAGCAGAAATATGCAGAACTCTGCATTTCAGTCATTTGTGGGCATACTTTTATTTACTGCATAATCATTGCGTTATCAGGCTCCAACCATGAGCTCCTCTGCTATTTGATTTGCCCTTTACGTTTGCCAAAACTTCATGCCTTTTACAATGCAGAGTCAAGATGAGCAACCCTAGCGTGTGTGTGTGTGTTTGTGTGTATCGGCACACGCACGGGCACAAACACACATTCTCACCTCATTCATTCATATTAGCTGCTTTTTACCCTGCTTATGCAGAAAGCCTCCATTTCCAGGTGTAAATTTTTTTCATTACAAGGGGAATTGAAAAGGAGATAGCGACTACTTTTTTTGCCTTTCTACCAGTGATGAGTTCATGCATTTGAAGAGGAGCTTTGTCACCTGGGAATTAGCGCTCCATGCATGCTCCCTCTCTGCCCTCCCAGACGGCCTTTACATCATATGAGTGTGAGGGAGAGCTGTGAAGAGACCAGGCTTCATGCTCAGAGAAGGCAAAATGTGAAAAAAAGAAAGCTGTTACTGACGTGCTAAATAAAACTGAATAAATGTAATACTCTGTACTGATAAATCTGTGCTCAGTCAGTGCAAATACACACTTGTAGGACAGCATCTTTTCCCTTGATTTATTCCATCTAAATGAGATGGGTCATATTAACAGCAGAACTATCCTGGAAGGGCTAAGAATGTCTAAAGACAACTAGACTGAGTTTAACATAGCTGGCTGCATTGTTCAATACTTTATCCGTTCCTGACATAGAGGCCTGTATTTAAATGACATCGCAGATGAAACTACACATATGTATGTTTGTATTTGTGTAGATTTCACACACAAATTCAGAATAGTTATGTTTTTGCCTGCCCCAGCTATTTCTTGTGGGTCACTTTCTGTGTTTTGTTTGTCTCCAAATAGCAGTTACAGTAGGTGCCAAAGCCAGCTGCTTGCTTATGACGACGCTGCTCATTAGTTGGCTGTTAAGGCTATTCTGGACTCCTTGGAAGTCTGAAGGGGCAAATACTTCAGAGGATTTCACATTTGGTGAGGTGTCTAGAAGACACCTGGCACGGCCTGCATGTGCGCGTGTGTGCATCAGCAGGCGTGTGTGGCTGAAAATTCAAGTGTTTCTACAGAAGAAATTACCTAATTTCATGCTGTAAAAATCTGTGATTAACCCTTTTAGACCAGTTCATGTGTTGGACACAGCTGGTAAAAAGGTTTTTCATCAAAAAGCTGCACATTAATACCCTATTGTCGTCTTAACAATCAGGTTTTTTGTAACTTCTTGACAGAATAATTACCAACCATGATCTGGCATGAATGCACAGATTACCAACCCAAACTCATAATTCTCAAAGTTTCTTGTTAGAGGAGGCTTTTGCAAGAGCTCAATTGCAGTGCTTTCCAAAGTTCTAATTCAGAAAAGTACATTAAATACAGAGAGGCATTCTTTTTTTTCACTGAATGCTATTTTCTTTCCAGTGTGGACCCTATATCAACTTTGCTAAGTCTAATCTATTGATGCAGGGTGGTTTTACATTCATCTGGCATTGACATTATGCTAGTGAAAAGCAGAAGGCGCTTTGTGGATTTATCTTCGACTCCCACGCAGTTCTTGGCTTCTAATTTTCTGATAACGGCAGAACACGAGTTCTCCTCCTAAAAGACACAACTTGAAACTTGAATGTGCAATTACAGCAGAATGAAAGTCTGGGGCTCTTCCATAATATAAGACCACAATAAAATCCTTAAAAAAAAAAACCTTTGGTGTTTTCGTTCAACTGCATTTCTTGTTGCAGGATTGTGTTTGGAAGCAATATATGTGGTGTTGATTTTGGGAATTATTTTTTACCCTCTGTTATGTCTGAAACTCTTCCCTGAACCACAGTGGCTCAACCTCCAAATCTTCTGAAAGCAGGCAGCTAGACTCAGTTCCTGCCCCGACTAGACCTTATCTTAGAATACAGGCTGTTCCAAAGTCTGACAAAATCCAGGCCGATTATCCCTGACTAGGAGTTAAACGAGTCACCTTCAAAGCCTCACAGATTGTAATCTGTTACCACTGAGCAAAAGGTCCTCAAGAGCGTAAGCTGCGCAGTCTGCAATGTTGGAAAAAGATCACAATTTAGATGCAATATTTTCTGCAATGAAACTGATGGGCATGTTACTGATAAACTGCGACAGACAGGATATTCAGAAAACCAGTATTAAAAACTGCTAAAACGTTGACTGTTTTTATTTTCACTCTTATCTTTGTTGGAATGATAATCTACCTTTTCACAAAGAAATGTGGTATGAAAAGGAAAAACACCATCATGTTTTCCAAAATATGTTTGTAACGTGTGATCATATGGGTACTGTTATAGTGTATGAATGAAAAATGAATAGGAAATTGGTCTAGGTTGTTGAGGCTTTGTGACCTGGAAACCTTGGAAGCAGCTTTAATCTCTTAATCTCACTGGATCTTATCTGGCTGATGTCCGAAGATGTCATCCATGTGAGGTTTTCTTGAAGATAAATCATGGCAACTGGACTTCTTTATTGTTCAGTTCTTTCCCAATAAGTCCAGTCTGTAATGGTTTTGTGTAGCGGACCGTGACACAGTCATCGTATCGCCGCTACAGTATGGAAGGACGATGTTCACACTTCTGCATCTGATAATTTATGGAAAAAACCATCTCAAGGTGCGTCACTGCTTCATTGAATTTTGTCACGGTTTGTGTGTAAATACATGGAAGTCTGGCAAATTGCATTTATGCTTTTATTCTTCTAGTTTATCTCTGTAATCATCAGAAAAAAACATCTGGTTCCTTTTAGAAGACATTACCTTCCAAGACAAATGGGCAGATCAGAACCAGGGAGTTAAAATAATGATTAGTCTTTATTGTAACACAATACAATGATAAATTATGTGGATAAAGAAGAGGAGGGGAAGTGTATGGTAAGCCATGTTAGCGTTTACCAGTCTTTGACTAGGCGGAAAGACGTCGATACAAAAACAAGAAAGCAAAAATTTTTTGTACAGAATTTTTATTTTAAAGAGCAAAGGGCATTTAATCAAACATTGCATGGTGCTTGTTTTAAGTGTCTGACTTTCTTTACTTTTTTCCAGGCTGCCATTGTACTATAGTGCATGCCTGTTCTTGCATTTGTGAATGATGACCATCTCTTCAAAAAGAATCGATTGCTGCAGTAATTGTGATGTTAATTATATTAGGCCGGAGGGGCTGCCTGCTCATTTTTACCCTTATTTCCCCGTAACGATAAGGAATTACAGAATTTTGAATTTGACTGATGTTGGTTGCCATCAACCCCTTAATTTTCCATAGTGCTTCTCAACTGTATCACTCTGAATTACAAATTGCCAGTGTGCTAATGGAGGCTCATGAATAATCCAAAATGAACGAGTGCTCGACAGTTACTCCTCGTGCACATAAACATGAGCCAGACCTCACATTTAATTTATAAACGTGAGAAATCCACATTTGAAAAAAAACCCTTATGTAGTGATCGCCATTACTTGAAGCTCTCCCCTGCTCGGGAACATTTTAATCACTGGTAAACATGTTGCAAGCAATGAGAAAATAATGAAGATGAAGTCAGGATGAAATTGAGCAGGATTTAAATTAAGCTGCTGACACTCGTACATTATGGTAGCATAGAACGTTAATTATTACTATATAATATGCCCTGAAGCCTCCTAAACACTTTATCTTTAGTGCCTGCAATGTTTCCATCTCAGCATTGTCTCAACACTGATTTAGCAAGAACCCAGAAGGCCTTCAAACGGTCTTTTCACTAATGAATGCTAAATAATTGTCCACCTACCTGATAGTGTTCAAATTGTTAATTGTGTGTGTGTGTGTGCGCCTGTGAAACACTCACTGATTAGATCACTTGTTCTGTTTTTAAATGACTTTTAATGAATACTTTTATATACTTCATCGTGATCACCTGGTGTGTAAGAGAGCAGTAAAAGATTTAAGGCATATCATTACCAGTTATCGTGGCATGATAATTTCATTAATTACAGTCGTGTGATTAACGGTCTTTCAGAGTAAGAAGAGGGCAGCCAAGCCTTAATTTTCAAAAGCTTTTCCACTATAAAATGAGTTTGAAATACAGTCTTGCTACCCAGGTTTTGCACTGAAATATGTACACCTCAGAAATATCTTACTTATCTTTCTGCACCCTTTGCCGTTCGGTTCTTGTAACCAATGGTGTCTTTCGGTTCCCACTCAGTAGGCTAGTTATCTTGAAAGAGTTATTGATATACAGGTAGCATATAGTGACTACGTAGGATCTTTCTTTACTAAAAGAATATGCACTATAAAGCAAAATGCTTCAGCTTCAGATAATTTCCCCACAGGTTTTCCAAAGTAAATGGGTTACATTTACTTTAAACTTAGTAATTTGATCTACTAATATGAAAATTATTAATTAATACAGATTTTGAATTATGTGGCTTTTACAAAGTGCCATGCTGATTATATTAAATAGTATGTGGAACAGACTCTTATGACAAGAGACGCATCATGGGCAACATTTTTATCTCCCTCTCTGACAGGCATTTTCTTTGATTTGTTCTGAATATTAAGACTGCAAAGTTCGCAACCTCAAGCATTAGGCTAAAAGCAAACCCATGTTTTTTAAAGTCATTTTCCCAACCCCTCCAAATAAATTGAATAATTTTCCCTCCTGGTTGATGTGCTTTCAGGCAGTCATGCGTGCCACATGACCCCTGGCAATAACACCAAGAGGGCCGCAAAGGTGACCCCTGTGAATTGCATGCATTTGACTAAGCATTGTCAGAAAGAGGCGATAATAGTATGCACAGTTGAATTCTCCATCATACCCAGAAGTATGTATGTGACAAATGGGATATGTTGAAAAGGAAAAATGGCAACAGTTTGGGGACATGCATTGTGCCCTCTACAAACCACCTGACAAATCTCATTGCACTTAATTAGATTATTAGTCACTCTCTAAACAACCATGAGAGCGACAACTTGTTTCTGACGGATGTTGCCCACTGCACACTTGATTAAAGCAGTTTATTGTTAAAACATGATAATTAGACCTGACACACAGAATTACTGCATGCTACTTCACGCATCACTCTGCGTGTTACACAATTCATTTTACAAGGGCACATTTCTGATTTCGTTTAAATGCAGTTGAAACATTTTAAAATCCTCTATGCAGTACGTTTTTTTTAGCCATTGTTCCTGATATTTGCTTTTTAATTTGGAATGCCCTGGTTCACACGCACACACACACACACACACACACACACACACTTGAAACATGCCTAGATCTCCCAGCGTGCTTTGTAGCAGGCCAGTGGTTGTTTGTGTTCTTCTTTCAGGAATGTTTCTTCTTGTTGCTTGTTTTATGTATCTTAAAAGATGGTTATGATAAAAAAAAAAGACAGAGAATCAAACTGCTGACCCTGAGGTTGGAAGACGACTGCTCTACACTGTAAGACCGAACAGTAAAAGCTTGTCAAATAAATTGTGTTTTGTCAACTCAAAAATTTAAAAAAGTTGTTTCACCTCTAATATCTTGAGTCATCTGAACTGTTTTTTAACTTTAAGTTTACAGTAATTAACACCTTTGAGTTATTTTTGTCATCTGTGTGACGTCACGCACTTTCCATACAATCCTGCGGAGTAAGTCCGCCATGTTTGTTCTCTCGCATCGGATGAAAAACACGAATAACTGTCTTCAGCCTGTGAACAACTTGGATATATTTCAAAGTTAAAGAAGGATAGGACATATCTTTTACTGGAAACTACTTTGCTGAGCTGCCAGTGAAGACATTTTGGATGAAACGTGTGGAGGTATGTAGCAGTCATCCCTACCTGACAAGCTAACTTTCACCACTGTGCTAACGGCATTGACCACCATTAAACATATTCTCTCTCCGAGCGCGCTAAACTAGTGAGTTAATTAGCATTAGGTAATGATATTTCAGTGTTGTGTTTTTTATTTTATATTCATTTCAAATGCATTTCGAGTTTCAGCAGTTAAGTGTGCATGTGAGAAGTGAATGAGCAGGCATATTATATGAACGAGAGGGACAAGTGAGTAGTGTAGTAGTAGTGTATGTAGATTATTTTATTAAAATCTTAAACTGCGCCTGACAGACAAGCTCATCAGAAAAAGTGCTTAAAATCTGTCCCCATTCCTGTCCCGAACTTGACAGTGTAAAATCAGCCTTTTGTTCATAGTTTGGTATTTATTTATTACTATGGATAAATGGGGAAAAAAAGGTTGAATTCAATGTTTTGTGAGCCCTAACATACTGTACAAGCAGAATTTAACAATAATATATTTTGATATCTTCCTAAACTTTCAATATTCTCTCTCTTAATGGTAAAGCTGAAGCAAATGTTGATGTACACTACTTTTCACTAAGGTATGTTGATGATTTAACCTTGTGTGTAATGTAATGTATGTGTATTTCATATTGTTTCTTAAATGTAAATGTATATTTAGTGTAAAAGACTAAACTCTGATCTGAATAATTTGGAATCTTTTTGAGTTCTCCTGAGCTTCATTCTCCTGAGTATAATCAACCATATTTTTTAAACCCCTCACACAAGCCTTGTTTCACC
>JAUMTR010000019.1:19240409-19263977 GCA_032270685.1 Microctenopoma stevenorrisi | reverse complement strand
TTAATAAAAAAGTAACTTGCATTTAAATAGCTTGTGTTAATCTGTGTTTTCATGTTTAGTTCAAATGTGTGGGTTTGTGAGATTTTGAGTTACAGCTACTTAAAAATATTTATGTAATCGGTTTCAAAAGAACATTTAAGTACTGAATGTACACTTTTGAGTATATATTAAGCAACATTTCAAGTCACAGTAGAGTTTATGTAACTTTGTCAAACTTATAAAGGTTTAGGTTAAATATACTTGATTTTGATTTGTACTCTGGAAACAAAATAGCAAGTAAAAAGTACTTATTATAAAATGTTCATTTAAGTTACAAAGTCAAGTTAATGTCAATTAAAAACAATTAGTAAACTGTACTTAAAAAGGTGTTTATTTAACTTAAAAGACTAAGTAAGTCACTAAGTTGAAATCACTCAAAAACATTTATGTAATCAGTTTCAACAATTTTTTTGAGTTGTATTAACTTATCGGGTTTTACAGTGTACCCACTGAGCTATCAATACTTCCTGTATCACAATGTAGTTTTGATCCATCGGCCTCTGGGTTATGGACCCAGCACGCTTTCGCTGTGCCTCTCTGCTTACGTTCCCACCAGATGGGACTCAAAGCCACAATCTCTGCCTTAGGAGGCCAGTGCCTTATCCATTAGGCCACTTGGGCTACAGACAAAAAGACTGTGGCTTTGTGTGCATCAGAACTGCTTCGTCAAATAAACCAATCAGGGTATTCTATCTGGTCTCTCCTTCTGTGCACAGAAAGTGATGTGGGTCACATCCTGCAAAGAAGCATGTTTTAAACATACATGTTTTAAATCAATAGAAAAATGACTGAGACAGTATGACTGGTCTCTATACGGTCTACAAAAGCAAACCCAAATGGAAAATATCGTATTACTGGCTGCACTGGTTGACATGGTCACAGGCCCAGTCTTGTGTGAACTATTTACAATGGAATTCACCATGCAAGCTGACATAATCTTCTCCACAATGACAGCAATAGAGAACAGCAATAGCAGAACTGGATTTCTTTGAAGCATAATTTGTGTCACAAGTCTGCTAACAGCATGTACACAGAAAGTGGTAGCAATTTTCCTCCTGATCCTTCATTGCGGTTACAGTGTCCTTGGTGTGGGTAATCCATTTAGCTGTTAAAGAGTCCTTATCAGCCATGCATACTTGAGTGGTACATGGTGTATGGGACCAGTGTCAAAATGTGAGCGAATGGGCATCGTTTCAACTAGAACATTGCTGTAAGAGCTTCATAAAGAGTCATCAGTAAAACTGATACAATAGTGCAGTGGAACAGGGTGCCTGTGATGCATTGGACATACTAGTGACTTGGCAAAAACAGTAATGAGTCAGCAATCATGACACAGCCCCCTGGCTGTGGTATTGTTTTGTTATATCTCTGTAATTTCCTGTGAAGTTCTCTCAAAAAAGGTTTATCCAATAGCAACTGGACTTAGTAGGTTTCTTGACGTCGTCAAGAAACCTACTACTTTTTTGAGATAACCATGACCTGGATGACTGAGAACCTTCACAGATATATTCCTGTGAAGTTTCTAGTCTGACAGCCCGGGCAACAGGGCCTGGACCTCAACAACTCTCAGAAAATCGGAAACACTGCACTAAGGAGCTTAAACTGTCAATTTTGCCAATCCCATTTTCCAAATATATTTAGATGTGATGCAGTGCTGAGGTGATGAGCGAAGCTGATTCATGGTACATTCAAACCATTCTCAAACTAAAAAAGGCTTTTTCTCTACAGCAACATTTTGAATGTTCAGCAGTCAGTTGGTGAGAAATCAATCAGAGGCAAGACAGAAAATACTATTTTCTCTAGACTGAAAGTTGCCTCAGCAACCAGAATTGCAATGCCACCCACAAGACACCTGAGTGAGATACATGGCTCATTTTGTAACAGGCAACTGTCTAAAAAATATTAAGAAACCAGCAAATAGAAACGCTGGATAAAACAAAGGGCCCACAATGAGAATGTAAATTTAACAGGGAGGACAAAGGTTGGGAAATCTGTCTGCAAGCTATGTTAAAGTCTTGGCCCCCCTGACCTTCAGCTCTGAGCCCCTGAGTCACTGTAGAGCATGATTCATTCTCAAAAATACACGTCATTGCACTGTTTATCTTCTCTACAGAAACGTAATCCTGAATGCTAATTAGTTGTATACAAGCGTCGTTTTCAACAACTAGGGTTGCAGTACATAAATAATGATTTTAATGACTACTCCAACTGAAAACTCAGAAAGGTACAAAAATTTCAGTGTCAGATTAAATATATGGTCAATTTCCACAGCTATAGGTTCTCGACTGTAGTTTAGAACCATGTGTGTACTACCGCACTAGAAACTTTAAAAAGTGACTCTATTCGTCAGAAGCTTTCGGATTCGACAGCAGTACATCAAATGGAATGTGGTTGCCTGCAATAGACACTGTCACTGTTGAGAGTAGAATGTTTTCATTTTCAATATGTTTACATCTGTTATAGTTAATGTGCCTAAACATAAAAGACAGATGATGATCATGTCGATCATGTAGCTTATACGTTTGAACCAACCTGACATCCAACATGATGAGCTTCACCAATCAACGCGCTCCACAGTCTGATCATGAGAAAATGATTCCATCTGTTACAGCTAGCTTTTTTACTATTATTTTATACTATGCTACTATACAATGGACACAATGATGAAGGTAGCTAGAGGATGCAGGCAGTAATGATGTATCATCTGCTAGGTCAACATGTTCTTAAAATAGGATCTTTATCACTACCTGTTCTTAGGGTTCTCACTCTGATCAGTCAGCTTCTTTGGACCAATCTCTTGTAGACCAGTGGGACTCTCTAAAATCTAAAGAAGCACCCTTCACCAAGTTTATAATGAGTGCTGATAAAACCCTAGAATATTTACCTGTTGTCTGCCAAGTCATGCTTGGACATCAATGTTAACCCAGTGTTCAAAAACAAAGGTAAAGAAGGAAGATGAAGAAAGAAGACAGAAAGGTTTAGTTCTAGATACATCTCTAAGTCTCTATGTCTGTACGTGTGACAACCAACAACACCCCATGAAATAGTAAAGACTAATAGAGAATGCATAAACAGACTAATAGAACAGTGCTGCAGTTGGCATTTCGCAGAACACTACAAGCATCCAGATAACCATAAAATATTTATGCATACAGGTATATTTCTCCGCTTTCTGTCAGGGGTACACCCCAGTTAATAAGTAAACAAACACTCATTAACCATCTACAGGCAGCATAGTTGAAGATATGAGCAGAAAATATAATGGCAGTCATGACACTTGCCTTAATTCCAATATCTTTAATAATTTACCTTGACCAGATTGTTTTGAGCAGAGAATCTGTTCCAGTCATAAAGTTGGGCCACCATGAAACTGTTTCAAATTAGTATTCATGGGAAGTTCGGCTGTGTTTTTTCTGCCTGAGAAGTAATAATAAGAAATTCAAGATGCATATTTTGTATTTGTCCATTTGACAGAAAACAATTGTCCTTCTGTGCCCCTGTGCCTGAAAAGCAGCAATCTTGGGTACACAGGATCTTTTTCACTTTCAATCTTTTGTCTCTCACAGACACATGCAATCACACTACAGTAATCTTTACAGTACATCACAACAATCCCTCCTTTGCCAAATTCAGTTTGATAACAAAACTGCGAGCTGCTCATCATGATTTCAAATGGATAAAGATTACCAGCCGACAAAGAAGCAGAACAAAGAGGAAGGATTCCAGAAAGACAAACAAATGTAACACAAGAGCAAACCTCAAGTGTGGGCGATAATAAATCACCGTAAAGGAGGAAAGGAAGTAAGACTATCGTCTTTACAGAGGACTGCTGCTAGAAATGCTGGCCAGGCTGTTCCCAGCAGGAGGAAACGTCTGGAGATTACTGTATAATAAGCTTGAAATGGACCACGGGTGAATTGAGACTGAGAGTTCACCCTTTCTCCAGGGTCACAGGACTCATTCTCACTGAGCAACAGCCACTTGTCTACCAATCTTTGAACTAAATTGTTAGTGGTAATGTGGAAACATGGAAAGGGGAGAAATAGTTATTTAGTTATATGTGGGCCTCCAGGCTGTCTTTTACTCATCTGATTGTGAATTTTAATACTTTACATCTTCTCATTTAGGTCAGTTATATACGTTTTGACAAGTTTGTTTACCATCTGATCCCCATCTTTAAACCTACATAGCTTCTGTATTAGCCTTAAAGCATGTTTTCATTCAGAGGAACAAATCACTGGCGACTAGAGACAGCAGTTCTGGAGGTGTGATATGTAGAGCACATAATCTATTATCTATAATAATCTGCTCTTAATGACACCAGGTAGGCAGAGCACACTCATGTCTCCATAGCTCAGTTAGGACTTGTCTTGTAGAAATGGAAGGCCAGATGCCATACCCATAAGTTTCTCCTCAGTTGTAGCAGAAAACACCTCAATGAAGTGAAATATCGAGCAAATTTCCTGGCCTGCTTCTTTCTGCTTTGTGGTAGGAAACTCTTTGATTCCATTTCTGTTGAATTCAAGACACTCTCAGTGGCTCACAGCTGCCTGTCAATTTCCTCTATCACAGAATATTTGTGTAAAGTTGAACTTGCTTCACTTTCTCCTTTTTTTCACTTTCTCCTTTTTTCACTTTCTCTTTGGCATTATTTTGTCTCTCTTGATGATGAATAGCAGCCGTGGCTGACTCAGCAATTGGGCCAGTGTTGCTACGTGCACACCACTTAAAGGTGTCTTGTGAACATGTGTAACTTGCAGTCCAGTGTCCTGGTGTGGCCGCTGTAGGGCAGGCAGCTTGCAGGCACAGTGCGCTGCCACTGCTGCTTTTGCCTGGTGTATTTTTGTTTTTGATTGCTGCTTCAGTTGCTTGCTTTCCTCACAAGATGTTCTAGAGTGTTTTTGACTTCACCCACTAGTAGCGGGTAGCAGGGGGGGCACATGGGACTTTGTCACTACCATCCTCCTAAAATGAGAAACCATTTAGATTGTATTGGCTTTTTAGCATTTATATTATATTTTACACATGTTTATTGAGTGAGTGCTGAGTATGTGTGTGTGTGAAATCTGGGTGTGCTCGTGACAAACGGCTCATTTTTGTCTTCCTCCTCAGGCTGCACTCATCTGTACGACCCCGGATGCCTGTATGGAAAGAGGCAATCTTACTACTACTATCCGGCCTATCTATTAGCTCTATCTCCAGTATACACACATACCAATTGAAAGTTCATGTCATTCAACGCTGTAGACTTTTCAGTTATAATTTTTCTGTTTTACCTCCCACTTTATTCCTTCACAATGTCACTCACATCAATTCAAACAATCTCCAGCAGGAGATGATTTGAGTCTGGTCTTGGACAGATTATCAGTTACAAGCAGAGCAGGATTAAGGTAGTCGTGGGCCCCTAGGCTCCACTTTGTTGGGGGGCCCTCTTGCAGAGGAAGTATATAGCCCCAGTTATACTCATAAAAATGTATTGTAACTGTTATAGTGTGCTGATACTATTACATGGCATAAATTCACCCACATTAACAGCATTAATTTTAAATAGCAATTCTAACACTGTAAGGCTGAGCTTTTTAAACCAAACAGGTGCAATAATATTAGGACAGGCCCCAATGTGTTACTGAGGAAAGTTTACAGCATAAGAGACACAAATAAAACAAATTAATAACACCCTTAAAAATCAAATCAAGAACCTAATGGTTATTGTCATGTGCACAGAAACATGTTTTCCTGAACGTTTCCCGCTGTAGCATCGTTACAGACCGGGTCATAAATATCCGAACAGAAGCACTAACTTCCTTCCTGAAGCAGCGAACTTGATGAGATGATCACGTACTGATTTCCTCTCGATATAAACAGCTGTTATGATGATCACACGGCACTTGAATTCTGAAAATTGTCAAGGCTTTCTTAAACAAATAAAAAATTATCTGGCTAATCCAGGGCCCCTGCACACGTGGGGCCCCTTTGCTACAGCTTATGTCAGCCTGTGCATTAATCCGCACCTGGTTATAAGGTAGGTTTCCTGGCCTCTGTGGTTGTGATAGATGATAGATAGGATTCTGGCCTATTGCCTCCATCAGTGTGAGAACTAGAAAAAGTGGCTTTAATTACGCAGCTTTTCTCCATGCAATCATGGTGTAGACTTCTATTATAGGAGAACAGTTTGAGGGAATCATTGACATTTTGGCAAAGCTAACATGCCAGTTGGAAATATAAATTTAATTTGAGTACTTCAAAGAGAGCGAGGTAATACATCCCAAGGAAAGAAATGATTGTTTACAGTGTGGCACTAATATAGGCACGTTCTGACAAGCAAAACCTTCGTTGGAGCTGAAAATTGATTTTTGTGCCAAATATTATATGTATTTTGTTAAATAGAAGCTCTGACTGTCTTGAAAAGCATAATATTTAAGCTTTAGTAAAGCGATGCACTTTTCATGAAATAGAAATGTGTATTAGCATTTGTAATTTTTTGCAATTAGTGCTTTTGATGTTTGGAACTGAGGGTGTAAACTGGGTCATCCACTAATTACGGTTTGATCCCTGGCTCCTCCTGTCCACATGCTCAAATGACACTGAATGGGTGCAATGTAAGTGCAGTCAGTTTACCATGTATAATCATCTTCACAGCCGGATTTCTGCTCTTTAGCACCTGTTCCTGTATGTCTCGTTATCAAGGGTTTTCTACTCAAAATCTATAGGCTATATATATGTACAGTACCTATATATATATATAGTATTAGTATTTCTTTGTCTTTATACAAGTGAAAGCTGAAACAGGATCAACCTGCCTGAACAAAATGAATTGGATTAGTGACGAAGCGCATCGTGCATTAGGTGATGATCAATGATATTTTTGTTCTTCTTTATTTTGGTGACACATTCATTGATAATGTTGTCACCACTTTAATGTCTTGCACTCCATTTCCCAGTGATGAGTTGTCAGAGTTTTGCCAGTGTTGTGATGCCCCTGGATAGACAGTAGCTCCCAAAGAATGTGTTAGCTGAGAGACTGGTAACTATTGCCAAAAAGTGATGCCAGTGTCTGCATCTAAATATTTCAAGAAAATATAATTTCGTAAAGTTTACAGCTGACAGCAGCAGAGCACCAGCTATTTCGTTATACTGGAGAGAGGTATATTGAAAACTGCTTCTTTTTAATATCTGTTTATGCAAACATTTTTTATTAAAAATTAGTATGGCAATGCTAAAAATTTGGGCCACCATATTGTTTTTATGCTTGGCTAAAGTCAGACATCTGATGAACTGATTAAAGCAAAAGAAAAAGAGAAAGGGAAGTATAAATACATACAATTTGTCTTTTGTACAGCAACACATAGATTTTAAAATGAAACCCTCAAGATTTTCAGCTTTAATGCAGTTTGTCAAAAGCCAAACACAACCCATGACACTTCCTCCACCACAGATCATGCATCTCCATATCTTCCTCTTTCCATCATTCTGATGGGCACGTTCCCATCGCAAACAAACTTTTTTCAATTTTATATTTAGCATGGTGTTGTACAAAGACCAAATTTCAAAAATACCATTCTATTATTTATGTACCTATGTGTAAATGCAATACATGAGGCATGTGATGTGCAGGGGCCGACATGATAGCTCAGGGGGTGGAGCAGCTGTCTTCAAACCTGAGGGTGAGCAATTCCCACTCCCAGTCCCAACAGGCTAAATGTCAGGGTGTTCTTGGGTAAGAACCAAATCCCTGGTGCCTCAAAGGTGGCAGATTTTCCCCAATTAAGTATAAACTGTTGTCATCAGCGGCCCAGTAGCTCAATGTGATAAACACCAGACAGGAATGCAAAAAGTTCCAGCCTATGCCCCATACCAGGTGTGTCCTCGAGCGAGACACTTAGCACTGCTCCCCCCATTGCGATGGGTTAAATGCAGAAGTCAAATTTTGTTGAAACATGTAAATGTGAGCAATGACAATAAGCAGCCTGGTAGCAGAGTGGTTAAGGCAGAGGGCTGGGAAGCAGAAGCAAGACACCCAGCGCTAGCTCCCCGAGCGCCGCCTGTGGCTGCTTACTGCTCCCCCCCAAGGGGAGATGGGTCAAATGCAGAGAATACATTTCGTTGTAACATGGATTCTTCTTCTTCTTAAAGCTGAATCGTCTTCCTCCCATTATTACGGCTCAGATGAAGGAATAAAAATGTCATTCTTACACAACGTTGATGGATTTAATGCTTGGCTTGAGGCCCCTAATTGGAAACTAACAATCATTTACACCAGTGTCTGGTAGTTCTGTTCTAATAAGAGCTAAACATAGGTAGAATGTTGACTACTGTTTAATTAATAATCCACAGGTGTATTTTAAAAACCAGATTAAACTACATCTACAGCAACTACACAACTGTTATGCTTTTTATTATTTACTTTCTATTAAATGTTTTATTAAATATGTTGTGAACATGTAAATGGAAAAAATCTTATTCATTTTGACCCAAATGTAAGCTGCATAATCATAATCATGAGTACAATATGTGAAAAACATGGCACTGATATGAGCAGTTTGGACACTGATCTTAAAGCTGAAGGAAATACAGACAACCACATATTGGGTACAGCTTTGTTTAACCCACAGAACTACACAGAAACATTTGGACAGTGCAGCAGGACAACAGCTGTTATACTGTCTACCCAGTATGGTCATAAAGAATCTCTAATTGCAGCTATCATTTATACTGAATAGCTTTTTTCATTTTGAGTCCAAAATGTTTGTGCACAGACCCAAAAAAATGTACTGTGGACTATGCTGCACAGATAATCTTAGATTAATTTAATTTGTCTGTAAAGACAACCAGTGTTTCTGCTTTATAATTACTGCCCAAAGAGAATTCTTGCAATGACAATTACTGGTTTAATTACATGTGATAGCTATCGGACCTTATGAATTTATCAGAAGGATCTGCAAATAGACAAGTGGTGGAGTCCTGCCATAATACATTTCACATTTGTGTGCTGAGCCAATTATTGGCAGTGACATTCAAACGTCAAGTGAGCCCTTTTAATACTCGTAATAAATAATACAGTTTTCTACATGCTAAAACACACACAAAAAAGCTGTACATGATAATTTTGCATCACAAGTCGTAAAACATTTTCAAAATTGATCTTAACAAGAAAAATATATGTAAAGATAGCACCTATCTTTTCACTTTAGAAACCACTGAGCTACTTGGCAATTGTTTTGCGGTACTACAAAAAACAGCAGATTAGTTCATGTACCTCCTCTATCACTGCTTCATTGCACCTTGAATGGTATTAAAACCTTTGAATGTAATAAGGATAGAGCTGCCTTTGAGGTAATGTCTATGCTGCTGCAAAGGCAGGCAAAACAGCACTTGACTCTAAGTTTAATTGGAGTGCAATAATAATGTTAATCCACCAACTTGTTGTTCTTTTCTTTGCATGTGCATGTCTGCAACCCACGTACAAAACACATTTACTTTCACCTGTATTCTAGCCCCTCTCTCCATTAACCATAGTGCTATAGTTTAGTAGAGTAACCCAGATAGCAGCTGTAAGATAGAGGAATCAGAATAGTGCTGTTCCATTAAGTCATGGTCATTACTTAATTTAAAAAGCTGCTCCACAGGGAAACATGACCTGTTCTATTTTCTTAAATCATTTTATAATTTAATGAGGTTATATTATGAATAATTGAAATGCTTATTTCTACCACCTAATACTTTTTATTATCTCTATAAGATACAGTTTGCCTTCTGAAATCCTACCTGTAAAGCTTAAACAAAAGGTGACCACAGAAAAACTGATGTTATGCTAACTATGCATGGGTCATTTTTATAACCAGCTTATAATCAACTGATCCCCAAGCCCCAGCTAATCAGGAATTACCATGACAATCCAGCATTCAGCTATAAATACCTAATATTATTTTATTATTATTATTATTTTAATTTCTTGTTGCAATAACACATATATTGTAATGCCAGTTTATTAAAGTATTTCTATTTTCTTTTCAATATGATATTAAAACTATTTCCTAATATGTATGCATAGAAAACTACAGCGTGTGACTATTTATTTATTTATAGCAGAAATATGGTCCAAAAGTTGTCCAAATGTTAAAAGGTTATATTAATGATGCCTGTGACCCAAAACCCACAGTGCACTTCATTCCCATCTAAGTGTTTTTGAATTAGGCTTTTCCTCTCTCACCATCAGAAAAGGCCAGGAGCAGGTTTTTACCAACCTTTTGCAGAAATTCTAATCTAATCTATAACATTCAGTTTTCTCTTTCATCTTATCTATTATCTTCAACGTTATCTTTTTTTTTTTACAATTAGTCACAAGGTTAAGGTCGGGGAGGGTTAATAGAGAAAAATCTAACAGTCACTTACACACACAGTGTCTGCATTAAAAAGAAAAAAATGCAATGATTATCTTCGCTACAAAAATGGAATTTGGGATGCTGTATCTGTATCTGTAGCTGTAGTTTATGGTCGGTTCAACCAATTTGTCTACTAAATATGTTTTGGTTTTCTATTAACATAATCAGTATATGTTGGTAATAAATTGTAACATTTTCAAGATTTAAGTAAAACCTTCCAAGACTATACTAACATCTCTAATCGTGCAGGAAAGATCCAGTTTGTCTGAGTAAAATATAAACTCATTGTCTCATTGTTATGTTTCAGCATTTGGATAATATATTTCACTGAAGCCAATGACTTCAAGCCTCAACATGCAAGACTGGGACTTTTGCTATTTGCTCTGTGCTACAGTTACAACTACACAACTAGTCACTTTTGACACCCCCCCTCGTGCACAACAGTACATGTACATTTGTTCACAAACTGAAACAGTTGCAGAACCAGCAAAGAAACTGTCAGAGGATCTTGGATTACAAAGTTCAAGCCAGTCTTTTCTAACTAGATGAAACTTACATGCTTAAAGTTAGTGGGGGAAATTCTTTATTTGCTGGTGCTTTAAAATGTTTTGGTTGAGATGAAATTAGGTGCGTTGGCTCTGTCACACTCACATGTTGGTCAGAAGTCAGAAAGTCAAGTCTCTAAAGTAATATTTAGTGAGTTAATTAGTAGGATTGCGCCTAATTAGCTGCCAAGTTTATTATCTACGTTTTCACACTTTTCTTTTCTGTGGCTAAATGTAAATGCTTATTTCACACATACTTGTTCCTGTAAATCAGCTGCTCATTAAAAGGTGTAGGACAATTTAGGCTATTTTAACCCAGGCCTTATCTTGTGCTCTGTTGTGAAAATAGATTTCAGATTTCAGCATCATATTCCCCAACTTCGGTGGTAAAAGTGTAAAACCCATCGTTGCTGTGTCTCCAAGTCCATCTGATATTTTGTGAATGTCATATTTCAGGGTCACCTTGACGGGGTCAAAGTCACTGTGACTTCACATTCTGCTCATCATGAAGAAACTGATTAAAATCTGGACAGAAAAGCATGTGAGCGACAACCTAGCTGGCAGAGGTATACAACCATGAGGTCGTGACAGTTTCTGGTCCTTCTTAATAACACTGCCATGCATTCAACCCCTTACTTGAGAATAGGACATTTTTAAAGCTGCCAGAACTTTCTTTGGGTTTTTACTACATTACAACTATTCTATTGACTGAAGACAAGTAAGAGTCTAGATAGAAATACTCACCAGAAGACCCTGAAATTTTAACACATTTTGGTCTTAGCCCATGTTCAAAATGAACAGAGTTGAAAGAGCCTAAGGGTTCCAGCTCAGGTCCAAGGATCCATTGAAGAAGCTGGCATAACTCCATATGATATCAATTTTCTTTTATCTTTTATTTTTTTGTAGCACTAACAAAACAAAACTTTATTAGTTATACCTTCGTTATACAAAACTTTATAATTTTTATAGCCAACTCTCTGGACAGTGGAGGTGCCTGTGCAACATTACTCTTTATTCCTTTTCCTTTCAACAGAACATATTCAGGTAATAGAAGGTCTTATTAAAGCAGACAAGTTCATTTGTTTAAGTCATTTAGGGCACATAGGTCCCTAATGGCAAATGATTTATTACAGGAAAGAATTCAGCATTCAGGCATCCTTGGACCTACTCACCCTGCCAACTACAGAGATGTCATGTTACATAGGAAATTAGTGTCAGAGGAAGTTACTGTTTTGGACTTGTGAATTAATCACAAAGAAGACGGTGAAGGAAGAGTGGAAGGCTCCGTCACACTGCTCCTGCACTCAAGGTATGCTGATTCCTGGAGTATACATCAAAGAGTGAATAGGCGGGGGCCATGGGAGCTGGCAGCCTGGAGTGGTGTGCAATTGGGATGGCAGGTCTGCTGGGTTGAAGGGTGATTAGGAAGGCTGCTATGACAGAAAGGGGAAGAGAGAAAGAGATAGGAGAAAAGACATTGTTTGAGTGCTCATCTCCAGCTTTGGACTCATTACAGCTGCTGTACATGTCTTTTGAGATTTGCTTTTCAAACAATGCGCTGGAAGATGCCAGTGTCTCTTCACAATAAATGTTTGATTGTCGTTACAAAAGGTGAAACAAAGACGATCAGAGAGCTTACATTACCTATTCACTCGCTATACGTCATTGTAGCAGATGAGCTGTGCAGCTTTTATTGGTGCCCTTGTTCAGAGCATTGCCTTGCAATATTCATGCCTCGTCTATTCACGTCTCTCTAAGTCAAAGTTAGTTGGGTCATTCAACTTTGACAAAGCCAAAAAGTCATATGGTGTGTGTTATGAGCTAGTAGGGGAGTCATTCGATGAATCAGCAGCTTGTCCACATGACTATATAGTTCCTTGACATTCCAGTTTTCTGAATCTTTGGAGATGAACAATTCTTTGTAAGCTTGATTTCATATTTCGGTCAGACATTTCATCAGTTTGTTATTATGAGTCGAATTCGGAAGATGTTTGAATTTGCTGCAGCATTTCCGTTGAGGCATGTAGGGAGATGGTATCTTTTTAATTGATTTTTTTTTATATTTGAAAAATATCATCTTAACTTTCTGTCCGTCTCAGTCACTCACTTCCCAGCTTCAACTTACATAAGTGTGCTCATGCAAAATTCAATTAATCATTTACTGGCAAAGTACACAGTCACAGATGTGACACCAAAAATTTGAAAATCACTCGGCAGGAAGATTCTCACACACTGGCAAAGAGAAAACACGGTGCCAGAAAGCTCTCCCTCACTATAGGTGATGTTCTATGAAAATTTGATTTGTGAAGTGGAAAAGCTTTTTAATGTGTCAATGACGCAATGACACGCATGGTCTTTTTCTTGTCGGAGACTCGGTGGGACCTGATCAAGGATTTGTAAATGTAAGCCAGGATATGAAAGTTTGATCACAATCCAATGGCTCATTAAAAGAGGTGTTTAATTCAAGGGGAGGAGACAGGCTGGTCGCACAGAGGTTAGCAGGACAGTACATTACTTCATGTCACTGAATATCAATGGGCTACATCCTGCTGCACATAACATTCTTTAACACAACAAAACAGTATATTCTATCCATCAGCAGCAGCTTATTCCAGGATCTGGTTTGCCCCCTGCTGTGTGCTGACTTGATTTGCTTCAGAAGTCTTTTACACCAATGCCTTTTGACAAAGTAATTCAATTATCCACAAGAGTCAAATGATGCCTTATTTGGAGAGGTACTTTATGCTTATATGGCAATGATCCACACCTTAAAAAAAGTCAGCTACATGGGTAAATTATTATTTTACTGTATGTCAGGGTGATCTCTCTTTTCTAGAATCCACCCCTGTCAGAGTAGAGTCTGTGGTGGTGAGCTAAATGGTAAATCAACACTGCCACCCTTAGGCCAAATGGGAATAGCACAAAAACTAACTCCACTGCACAATTGATGATTCTTCTATGCGCTGCATGTCCAAACTATTTGTTTTCCCTAAATTGCTGCTAAATCTGCTAAATTGCAGATGAAATGACACAGCACGTTTGCAGGTGTGGGTGAAAAGAATGAGTTAATAGAGGACCTCGGTAAACAAGTGTCCTCTGCAGGAATTTAGGCATAACTTATGTCAGTAATTACAAAATGAATGAGTAATGCTGGCTGCATCCTTATGCCTGTCTCAGAACATACTGTATTCCTCTTTGCCTGCAAGACTGTGGTCAATGAATGTATCGGCATTTTACAAGTTTTTATACTGGCAGAATAAAATAAAATGAAATAGAATATGATTAATGTGAACTCTGCATTCTTCTATTTTACTTTATTTAGCAGACGCTTTTGTCCAAAGCAACTTACAAGCAATTACCATTCAGGTTCTGTAAATTCTGAGTTAGGATTCTACAGTATTGAAAGCTGAATGATTGAATGTCAGAGCCACTCCCAGTGTAGGAAGTGTTGAGAGGACAGAGTGTTAGGACAGTCATGTGGTGCCCTCTGTGGACTGACAGTTTTCATTATTCTCTCTCTCTCCTTCCCCACCACTCACTGTCTCTCAGCCTCCTTCCATTTCTCACTCTTTCCCTGCCCGCAAACAAAGAGCCCCCAACACACACACACACTTAGACACACACCCCAAAGTCCTGAGACATAAACAGATTGTTGCAGCTGACCCGAGGGCATCTTGAGATGCTAAGATTAATGACACCCAATGACACATGATCACAGAGGTGATTGTGTCTATATGTGTGTGTGCTGTGTGAGGCTGAATTTCATTTAACCTGCATTACATTTTTTGTACAATATTGGAAGCCACTAGGATTACTTTCATGGATATCAAGGTCATTGTAGCGTAAATATTTAACAAAAGAATCTATGTAAGTATGAACACTAAACATACGCACAAAGTATGCATATGCTTTGTGTAGTTTAAAATAAAAAGAAAAAAACACATTTTTAGAGACATTTAAAAGCCTGTGCACATACATAATTCAAGCAACACAAAAGAAAAATACATTTGAGTACAGTGAGAATGTAATGCAATGTATAGCATCTGAAACTGGGGTGACCATACTACTTTCATACTACATCTACCACTACTGCTGCTACGCTGTTTGTACCAGGGTTAGAAGAATAGTTTGCATTGCACAACTAGCATGTGATTGGTATTTAGTTTATTTTGAGACTAAAATACCAGTTGACATTCATCCTAATGACTCTATGCTCCTATAGTATCCCCTGTCATTGAACCTTTTGTTTTTAATAACACACGGACAGATTTTCTCAGATCCACACAGCCTAGTTTGACTGCACAAGGGACAGTCATTTTGCATATATTGTAAAATAAGCTATGTTTTTTTAAATGTCAGTAGCACAATTCTTGATTTGTGCAGTTTTCTAATAAGCAGACATAATATTTCTGTACAGCTCTAGGTTTTTTCTGCTTCTACCATGAAATACGCAAACCCAACCCAAGAGACTAACTTCACTATGCTTCACATATGAGTTGCCTCCACTAGGCCTGACTCCGTTTCGTTGGCGACTATGACATTACCCCCAATAGTCCAGGGACAGGCTAACAGTGGGTTTATCAGTCCATGCCTTTGACTGTCCTCCACGCTACAAAGCACCTTCACAGAGTGCGCTGGCAAAAATCAATAGCCATATATCCCATATAGCCCACAACTATGACAGGTGTCCTTCCACAGTCACTGTCATGCAGGACCCTCTCACTGCTTCATGAATCCTGAGCTGTGGCACGGCAGCCTGAATTAGCATTTTCTTTGGTGCATTGTGGACAGGATAATCTACCTACAGCCCTAATCAGGTCAAACCTGTGTGAAAGTGACTTTGCAATGGAAAGATGAAAGCTTCACTTGGAACTTTTCTAACCTTGTCAATGTCATTATATCCCGTTTTTATTTCATTAACATTTATGTAGTGTAGATAATAAATATTGGTTTTCAACTAGTGAAAGGCAACCAAAGCTAAAGAGAAAATTTTGCTTTGTTTTAGGGTGGTCCCACTAGCTTTGAACATCCATGAGAAGGTCATGGTACCTGACACTGTGTAAACAACTTTCTCCCACTCAGGGATCAGCCATCTAAGTTGGGTCAGCTCCAGATCCGCAGGCACACAGGACCCAGCGTCTCATACCTCTCCCTGCCGTGATATGTCATCTGCTAGCTCTGACAGGCTGCTTTAATGGAGAGACACTGCTTTTTTAGCTGCTTCTGTGTCACTAACTATGAGCAAACCCTGTAGAACTTAATCTGTGCAGTAAGTCAGTAAAATATTTACCTTGTACTCTATGTGGAATGCATAATGGAAATGCAGGCTATAGTAAGAACACAAGGGAGTTGGACCCTTATTACTGACAGGGTGGCTGCCAAAGAGGGTGCTGTATCTCATTCAGCACATTGATGCCCTACCAGTGCTTTGGCTCCAGCGACTGTTGTGCATTGAGAGGAGACATTGTTAGCTCTCAGCAGGTCTGTTTATTCATCAAAATGAAAAAATACAGGTGAAACCGTCAAGTGAACAGCTGAAATGCAGGGTGTGGAGGTTGTGTTCGGGTGTGTTTTCATTGAAACCACTCTGATAATGGATCAGCCATCTAAGTTGGGTTTACTCACATTTAAAAGCCCTTTTGAGAGGGTGGGCTCTGCCTCTCTCTGGGTTAAGTCACAATTCAACCTTCAATCAACAGTCACAGCTCACATTAATAAATAATCTTTATTATCGGAAATAATAAAGATTGAAGGTCTTTTATCTCTGGTTAAAATTGTTGCAAGTACTTGTAGCTTAATCACAAGCTTGGTGAAGATCTGTACATTTTAAATTCTTAAACTTCTTCATGTGACCTCCTTGACTTTCTTTTCCTAATTTCATACAATATGTGCTAATAATAAAGTACAGCATTGTGTACAAATGTGGCAGGTTGATTCGCCTTGAAGAGTGACAACAGAAGAGATCAATGACCATTTGTGTGATAAGAATAGACCCAGTGCTGGCGTCTCTCTCAGAGTATGCAGTCCGTGTCACCCTCATTATCAGCCGTGACATCCAAATATGTTTAATCTTGCATAAAATCCTTTCACATCTCAGACCCCATGCAGGGATGCTTTTATTACAAGTTCTAGAAGGTCGCAATGCACTCACCCATTAATTACCTTTCATATCAAAGATAATAATAAACATGCTGGTGGGTTGGACCAGTTGGACCTTATGCTCTGTCAAGGGCAGCCCAACGTGAAGTCAAGTTTAGATGGATGGAGATCCGCAGGCGAGCCAAGAGCGCCCAGGCTTGGCTTATTTGTTTTGTTTTTCCTCCTTTTTTTCAGCTGGACCATGTGATTTGTTCAGTGCTTTACCATGACAATAAGAAAGGATGAAAGGAGGTAAACAAATCCACCTCCTCTGCGTGTCTGGAGTTTGGAGTGAACACACAGCTGATGTCAGATTTTTTACTTTAATTACTGCAACTGTTACGAGGCAAAATACGAGGCTCGTTTTTCCTTGCTGTTTTGTCAGATGCCATCACACTGTACTTGGTGATAATCCAGGGCAGCACAGCTCTGAAAATAACAGCTTTGGTTTGCCGATCTTCCAGTTGGCCTATTGTAAGTAAGCCGCCAAAGACACAGCATGAGGGCTGTCGCGTCATTTTCTCCTTTATTATTGTGTGGCTTGTAAGTAGAAGCGCTGGGCCCTGTGTGTGCAGTGACATTAGCATGTTGCTAGTGCAAGTGATCTTTCTAGCTTCCATAAAGTTTTGTGTGTGTGTACATGCGAGCATTTGCACACTGGCACTCACGTCAGCGTGCTGTGCATGCAGAATGAGAACAATGTGTGTATATGCAGACAACTGTCATCTCCTTTTTGTCAACAAGCACCTGTTTATTCTCTGTTAATTAATTGTTTAACACAGTTTCAATTTGTCAAGCAGTATGCTGCTGGCCAAATTAGCTTGCTAGCTTGCTGACGCTAGCTAGCACACCCCCTAATCAGTGTCCAGATGAATTATAAGTGTTGATGTGGCCAGATGTTACTCTACTGCACATCCTTCAGAATATAAATAATTAATGGCATCTGCTTCTTTAGCATCGTATAACCGCACAGATGAGCAGTGGAGAGAAGAAGAGGCAGAATTTGTGTTTCATGAGTCTAAGGTTACAAAAAGCTGCATGCCAAGGTTGGGGTATTATCAGTATTAGTAACAATTAAAAGTTAATCGCAACTGCATTCAGGTGCCGCTTGCTTGCCATTAATTATGTCTGTTTTCTGTGCCAGTGGAGAGTCTGTCTACATAGTAGTTTGTTGTCATAACAGTGAATACTATGTTGTCCCAGAGAGGGGCACTGCAGTAATGCATAAAACTCTGTGATGCTTAAACCAGCAATGCATCCAACACATATACAAAATAACTACAGCTCTGTCTAGCATGAGGAATCCAGAATAACAATGCCTGAATTGTAAAAAACGATCAACCATAAACACCATATATAACCATTGTGATCTGTATCATTTATGACGACCAGCTTGTTATAGTGTGGGAATTTAAATATAATCAAAGACAAGACAGTTCTTTATCTGATTCATTTCTGTAAACAAGAATAAACATAAAGTGACAATTTAACCTTTTTGTTAACCTCATGGTAGTTCAGTGCTGGATGAAAATATTACAGAAGAATCCTTTACGGGCATTATGGGTGCAGTATTTCTCTGGGACATTCTTTTCACCATTGTCTCATTACCATCAGGTAGCACTGACAAATGGATGGCTGTGTTGACATGAAGGCCAGCCTCTCTAAGTCCATTTCTGAGCCCATTAACAACAGCATCCCTCCATCAGTTGGAGTTGGTTAGGTTTTTGTCTTGGCTGCAGCTGTTAGGGTGTCATGCTTTAATGGCATAGCCTTCGCCTCGGCTGTAAACAGTATTGAATACTATTTACATTTAAATTGTTATCTTTCAGCTTACTCATGGTTCGCCCTAAACCAGCATGCTTTTCATAGTAAGCAAGAGTAAATCTTGTCTTTTAAAATGTACTATTATTCTCTTTAACTACAGTCATCTGCAATGAATACTGTGCAGCCGTGCAATTGAAAAAGGCTCTGCTTCTACATCTTTATTCACAATTATGCTGGACTTTAGTGGTACACACAATGCACGCTGGTATTAATGTATATATTTTGCACTTACACACAGTATAGAAATAGTTGTTTTTGTTTTTTTTTCCTTCCAGATGGTTAGTGTCTCAAAGATTCATCCCCATCAGTAATGAGTGCCGAGCATTCTATTAAAGACAGCTTTGTTGCCCCCAGGGGAATCCTATCCTACTGTAGTTTACATAGTGCTAAAACTAATCATCATATCAAGCAAAAGACAAACAAGTGAGAACAACATGAAAACAACACATTTTCTGATGTTGCATCTTTAAAAATATAACTAAATTGCATGTTGTTGAAAAGAAAGTAGTGCATTTTGCTTGGTCAGATAAGATCAAACATTCCTCTTGTTTTTTAACTGGACATCTATACCACGCCTAGGGTCAAACTGTGTTCATCTGCTTGTTAAGAAAAAACAAAACCATCATGTCATCACACAATCCCTAGAAATACCACAAGCCTTTCAGTTTGTAAAAACTTTACAGTCCTTAAAGGACATTTCAATTGGTGTCAGTGACACAGGGTAAAAGACGTAATTATTTTTTCAGTGATCTGAAAACTGTACAGTTACAGATTATGAGTAATGCATGCAGTCACTTGTATGAGCATAGAGAACTAAATGCAACATATGGAAAAAAAGTGTTTGCCTAAATTGAATGCAGCTACTACCACAAAATAAGACCACAGCTAAGACCACAAAATAGTTGCGTAAAGATTAGTTTAAAGTTTAAAATTACCACCTTCGTCGCACTGGACAATGGCCCACAGGATTGTTTAACAGACTCTATGCACCAACTGAGCATTTCAATTTAAAAATCACATAATGATTTTTTCTTCTGTTTTTGCCTAAGAACATTTGTTACCATAGTGTTTGTCCACTCGGAGCAGCATCTGTATATCATTATCTTTGTGTGTGTGTGTGACTGCTATTTGTCTATGCTTGTGCCTTGATAACAATAGCTGTTCTATTGTTACATTTAATGTTATACCCAGAAAGACATACAAGGATATCCTTAAAGGTGCACATATTTCGGTTTGGCCCTTGCAGAACATACTTACTTAACTTCCTAGAACCTGGCGTCCACATATGTGGACATCACATTTTGGGTTGTCTAGACCAAATTTTGCTCTACATGGGGCTGATATCCACGTACGAGGACATTATACTTTTACTGTTTGGACTTTGTTACAAACATCTTCCAGCAACTGTTAGCAGCACTTCAGCTGACCCATTGCTCAAAGAGACACAATTGTTGTTTCTCATTTTGCTTTTCTACTCAGGACATTTGGTGTGGCAAATGCTGATGTAAATTGGGGATTGGGAAACTTGTGTGCATCTATGAGACCATTGCAGGTTTTGATACAGTCAGTATACAGCAATCTGGGTGGAGCACACACCTGAGGGGACTTTCCTATTGTCATTTGTAATTAATCAGTATATCACAGATTTTAATGAATGACAGGTTTGTACTGTGTGTTTCACTGTATAAATAGAAAATAAAAGAAATGACGTAATTTTAGTGCTGACAGCATAAAAACACTTGCAGATACAAACGTCATTTGGAATGCGAATACACTTATTTTCATGTAGTGTGGACACTACAGTGTACAGACAGACCAAAAATCTCTTGTGAAAGCCATAAATCAAATCAGGCAGCTCAGTAATCCTTAACTCATTTGAATTGTTAAAAATTCCCAGAACATTCATCAACATAATGATTTGTTTTTGGTGGAAGACAATAAAATCTTTTGTATATATTTCTTAAGTTAGTTGAACTCAAGGAAAACATGCAGTAACTACTAAGATTAGCAAAAGTCTTTTTTCACAGGTCTGATGTCCCTGCTCAGCTTGATAGTTTCTGGGAAACTGAAGAAGAAACAACACTGGCATCAGATGATACACCTCAATTGATTAGTAGAGAATAACCACATTATTGATACTTCTTGTGTCAGTTTGTGAACTGCACAACAAGCATATTCTCAAGTAGAGATGACAGCTAGGGTCAATTGTACTTTCCTTATTAAATAAAAAGAAAAATAGTATTTGACCTGTGACAGCAGTTAAATCACAATGACGGTGATGTGCTTTCGCTAGTTTGGTACATTTGAACTCAAATACAATTCATGTTTGTCAAGTACAACATAACCTTAAAGAACTCTTGTTTTCACTGTCCTCCACAATTGAAGATTGGCTTGGCAGCGCCACAAGTGGGCAGCAACTAACAGCACTCCAGCTCATTCAGTAATATTTGTTGTCACTTCTATGTTTTGTTAAGTTTCATTTTCGTTTTTATATTGTGCAGAGGCAGAGAGACACAACTGGCTAAAACGCAGACATTGCACACGTAAACAAAAGCAAGGCAAGTGCTCAGGCATTGGCACCAGAGTAAAGGCTAACCCGTTCCATCCATCCTGCTCTCCAACGTGTGTGTTCACAGCAGAGGTGTGTACATGGCATGGAGGGAGAGACGCTGCACTCCCTTCAGAGAATAAAGCTGCTCTCAGAACAGCCAGATCCAGCCTCTCTCTCACGCTATGTGTACAGCAAAGAGAGACTATACGTCAAAGATCCAGAGCAACTTCCACAACACAAAAGACTCTTTTGCAGCTTATGGCAGGGCATTCAGGTCACCCAGTGCAAGCCTGAACCAAGCAGCAGTGATGGGAATGCAACAGTCCAAAAGGATGAGGCGATCAACTATGAGCCTGCGCCAAAAGCAACACCTCCTTTCATCGACTAGATCATCTCACTGCCTGCAGCTGATGTGGTAAGAGCCTTAATCAAGGTCAACCCACAAAAAGCTGCTGGGACAGACATCTTGGGCCATATGCTGCACGGTCAATTTTTTCACGTAACATTTTAACCAAATCATCTAAATCCTGCCTGAAGGACTATGGCCCCAATGCCTTGACCCCCATTATCATGAAGTGCTTCAAGAGAATTGTCATTAACTTTATTTCCTATTACGTTTTGATACAGGACGTATTTGCAACCTAATTACGTGCTACATTTATTAGTCTGAAGGGATTTCCAAGGAGGTGATGGGGAGAATGGAGGGCATCTACTGTGGAGGGCTGACATGTAGGAGACCAAAGTGCACACTGAGGTTGGACTTTGGCAAGAAATGTACTGAGGTTAGATTTAGGAAAAAGATTGTGTTTTGGTGTAATTTTTAATGCAGATCCATCTGTGAAGCTAGTGTGTGAAATGCACTGAGCACCTGTCTTTGCAACTGGAACTCATCAGTCACAACAATGAGTCGGCCTACAGAGAAGAGGTTCAGCAGATAGCTATCTGGTTCGACGCAAACAACCTGTCACTGAATGTGAACAAAACAAAGGAAATGATCGTCAACTTCATGAAAACTCGCTCCACCCACTCCACCCCACTCAGTTCCACGGTAGAGGCTGTGAGGAACATCAAGTTCAGGAGTTCACTTTCAGATGACCTCCCCTAGACAACCAACATCAACTACATCACCAAGAAGGCCCAGTAGCACCTCCACTTCCTGAGACAGCCCACCTCCCTTCTCACCGTGTTATACAGGGGCACTATATCCCTGTACGGTTTGGCAACTCCAGAGTGACTAATCAGAAACAAGTTTAATGGATTGTGAGGACAGCTGGAAAAGCCATCTTTCCCCTTGCTATTGGACATCTTCCACAAGCACTACATCAGGAAGTCCTCCTGCTTAACCCCTTACTGCTTACTTAAGCTGGAGCCACATCGCGTCATCTCTCTATGTACCTGTACGAGTAAACAGCAGAGATAACGTTAAAGTTTACTTTGACTTTAAACTGTTGCTGTACTAGCAAACATTAATGAATTATGAACAATTATTTATCTAACTGCATCAGCTTAGATTGCCTTAAGATGTCTGGTGTGAATGGCTCTCCTGAGGTCATTTGATAGCATTTGTGGGCTCTGCCTGGGCCAAATCCTGTGCATCTAAAGCAATTTTGTGATTTCTTTTTTTACCTCTGTGCTATAACTAATTTTGGCTGGCTGCCTGCTTTTAGAAGCCACACTACCAACTCATATCCGATTATAAAACAGGGGACTGATAAATATCTAAACTCAGAGCTTACTCCATAAGGTCTTCTGAGATCTCTTTTTCTGAGGTATGGCGTGCATCAGCTAATGGTGTTATGTGAATAGTATTTTTACAACATTATTACTGTGTGTGTGCTTTTTTGTGTGTATATTTAATAAAATCATGAAATATCATAAATGTTTTATCACCTCAGAAAGTTTTTTTCCAAGTATCAATGTAGTTGAGATGGCAGAGTGAAAAATCACCATTTTACTGCAGCATCAACTTTCTTGTCACTCAATGTGCTTGTGAGTCTGGTTTGCCTTACTGCACCTTGTGATGGAAAATTATTATTCAGACACTATAAGTATGATGAAAACCTTGATGTTCTGTGAAGGATGTTTTCTT
>JAUMTR010000019.1:19212114-19229883 GCA_032270685.1 Microctenopoma stevenorrisi | reverse complement strand
ATCTTACTTTGACACCCTACTGGTAAGTTACACTCCTACACGCTCTCTCAGATCTGCAAATGAAATGAGGCTAAAAACTCAATCTTCACAAGGTCTCAGATCACAGTCTTTTCTCCTTAGTGGTCCCTGGCTGGTGGAATAACCTGCCCTGCCCCATTTGACTGGCTGACAGTATCACCACCTTTAAAAAACATTTATAAACTCACTTGTTCAAAAAGTACTTCAAGTGAGTCTAACACACATGCGCATACACATTATGTTGTCTAGCACAAAAAAATTCCTATGCATGTTTTTGTCTTGACAAGTTAGGCCTTATTAGGGTTCTGTGTTGTAGTATCTCAGCTTTTGTGAGAACTGAATGGTAATTGCTGGTGTCTTCTCCTTGTAAGTCGCTTTAGATAAAAGCGTCTGCCAAGTAAAGTAAAGTAAAGTAAAGTAAAGTAATCTTCATGATGTTCAGCGCCTTGATAAGCAGCCTCCTCTCCACAACCTGCTTTAAGGGTTCCATTGGAGTCCCCAGCACACAGCCAGCCTCCCTGATCAATTTATTCAGTAAGTTGGTGTCTGGCTCTGATGCTGCTGCCCCAGCAGACAGCAGCAAATGTTGCAGACTGGTAGAAATACGCAACATCTTGTTACTGTTGTATATTTTTATCAATAATATATGGGTAAAACATCTGTTTTAATACTTTTCAATCAACAATTGAATACTTGGCAAATAAAAGGTAATTTTACATATCTCATAAAACAGCTACTTCAACTTTAAGTGACAAAAGACTTTCAGAGGGTTTGTGTTGGCAAAGAGGAATGCAGAGCTGTTAAGATAACATCAGACAGAGGGGGATAGTTTGAGATGGATAACAGAGCAGGACACAGATGTCTTGAGTAAGATATCAGTGAGATAGGTTTTCGGGGGAGATGTGCTCAAGGTTTTATGGCTGGCCATCCCAGAACATGAAGCAGAGGGGTCCATGAATGTTTGTTTTAGGGAAAGAAGGCTTGGGGGGTAAGCAAATGGTCCACTTAGGGTCAGAGAGCCGTGATAACCTCGCTCCACAGGTGGTCCTAGTGCTTGTGGGCACAAGGACACAGACCAACAGGCGGGAACCAAGAGTCACGTGGGAACAGGAAACTCTGCAGGCTCCCGGGAGATGAGCCAATCAGGAGACAAGAGGAGGAGGAAGAAAGAGGAGGATCCCATTTGTACCATTCTGTGCATAAATACTGTTGTAACTTCACTGTTAGAAGTTGGACTGACCACTGACGGACGCTATGCAGTTCAGCCCAGTTCAGCCCAGCGCTGGAACTCTTACTCTCCTGATAATTAAAACTGATTGTTACTCTAATAAAACTGCTTCCTGCCTTCCTAAATGACGAACTCCGGAAGGTCTCTTAGATATGATTTCAGAGACAACAATTTGGGCGCTCGTCCGGTCTTTTAGGAGGGAGGTTTATGGAGCCACACAGCAGAGGCAAGGAACAGAAGGAAGACACAAAGACTATTTCAACAGGCAACATTTCGACATGTCAAACTGCACAGCCGGCTGAAAATATAAAAAGGTAAGCACAACCTGTTTAATACGAAATGTGCAGATTGGCAAAACTTCTAAATTGACAATTTGATATGACAAAATGAGGTCTTAGATTATCAGAAGAGTAACAGTTTGTATAAACAATTAAAAAAAAAAAAAAGAAAGACTAGGCTCGTGGTTTAAAGTCCGTAGATTTATTATTTTTAAATCTAGAAAGCACCTGAGTTTGAGTATATCATTGAGGTTTTAAGTCCTCTATTCCAATAGGGGGTAGAAAAGCAACTAATGATCAGATTTTTGTTTTAAAATTAAGGTTTAAAGTCCTGGAATTAAGATATTCGAAAGCAACAATATAATGAATAAACTCAGGGTTATAAGTCCGTAGAATCAATAGGAGTCTTAAAAGCAACATGAGTGGTTAGATGTTAGATTAATAGGTTTGAGGCCTTTTGGGATAAAAGATCCCAATAAAGCTAAATAGCACGTGTTCTGTATATGTTGTATATGGGTGTTGATTACACACAAAAAGCACCAACAAAAGTCACCAGTTTCCTGGTCCTCTATCTTCTTCTTCTGAACTTATATAATGATTTGTTAGTCAGTTTCCTCGTGTACAGTTTCCACAAGCTCAAATTGAGTTCATATTAGCTTTGCATTCGCTGACAAGACCAACACAAGCTAGCTAAAGACAACATGTGCTGCTGCTTCAGCTAAGTCTATGCTGATTTTATTACTTTATTTTACTTTATTTTATTTGGCAGATGCTTTTATCCAAAACGACCTAAAAAGAGAAGACAACAGCAATTACCATTTGCTTCTGTAAAATCTGTGATACTACAAAAAAGAACCTTGATAAGGCCTAACTCGTCAAGACAAAGTCATGTTGTCATGTTAAGGAATTGTTTAGTGTTGGACAATTACAATATATGAGTTGGTGATACTTTCAGCCAGTTGAATGGGGCAGGACAAGTTATTCCACCAGCCAGGAACCACAAAGGAGAAAAGACTGGATTGTGATCTGAGAACTCGTGAAGACGGGATTTTTAGCCTCATTTCGTCAGCAGACCTGAGAGCGCATGCAGCAGTGTAACTTACCAACAGTGTGTTAAAGTAAGATGGAGCAGATCCATTGAGAGCCCTGTGGGTAAGCATCAAGGATTTAAACTCGATCTGAGCAGCTACTGGGAGCCAGTGAAGAGAGTTGAAAAGAGTTGTGACATGTTGTGTCAGGTTCAGCTTGTCATCTATCCAAACTAAAGGCTTTTGGGAGACCTTGTAGGTGTTAGTTTTAGCAAGCTAATTTGGATTTAAATCTTTTGCTAAGGGAAGTTGCTGCCTTGGAAGATCAAGATTTAAGTTTTAATACATTTATTTGCAGGTGTCACTCAGACATCCAAGCCAACATTTCTGAGAGACATTTTTATTGACACAATGGTATCCTCTGGTGGGAATGCTGGCAAACTCCACCAACATCTCCAAAAGTGTTACAAACTTGATCGTAACTCTGCAGTCCTTCTTCTGCTTCTCACCAGTCATTACATCCAACAGATTAACACAACCAAAACATCAAAAGTTGTTGGTAGTTAAAATAAACAATCAAACAAGTATGGTTTCAGGTACATAACAGTTGGTGTAGCAGCTTGATCTGTATCTGGCAGACAGGCATTAGGAGTCAGACCTTAAACCATTCACCCTAGAGTCATTAGAGTCATCAAGAACTCTACCGAGTAATCCACAGATGCCACAAGTAACAGCCTTTTGGATGACTCCAATAGGCTATAACAACGGAGGATATCCTGATTGGGTATAAAAAAGCGTGCACCAGTCAGTCCAAAGATAAATCACCAATCACTCACCACTTTGTGCCCAGTTCACAAAACAGTGAAACAAGTTCAAAACTTTTATTTTTTAGTGCAAATACACCAGCTTCAGTTTATAAAACTGTAAAATACTATTTCACCATTGGAATCTCGATTGTAAAGGCCAATAGCAAAAACAGCTGTTGGCGGTGTGTAAACCTCAAGGTGGCATTGCAAGCAAAACTATTATGCTCCTGTGATGAAATGTAGGTACCTGTTCTCATGATTACTTTGGCAAACTGTATGCAAACTGAAAAAATTAAGCAAGCAAGAAGCCATAAAACAAATGCTGCAACATCCTTTGAGTCCAAGATCATGTCTGAAGAAAATGTTTCTGTGACAATATCTAAAATGAATGTCGCAGATTGTGGCTTTTGGTGCGTGTAAATAAGCATGTAGCTTATTTATTTGTTCGGTGTATGAACTTGAAATAAATCCAAAGCGTCTAAGATAACTTGAGCCTTGTTTTTGCCTAATTAACCACATGGCACTGACTTCCACATGCAATTGTAACCGTCATTCTCAGCAATCACTGAATATATTGCAGAAAAAGGCACTGCAAGTGCGAGTACTGGGACACAGCCAGTGTTCCAGCTGCTTGCTCTTCCACTTTTCCTAAACTCCTAATTTAAAATCTATAAGCCAAAGCTCTGATTGTAAAACCTCCCACAGATCCACTCAAGAAGGATGTCCTGACTATGACTACAGTTGAATGACTATGACAATGTGTGATTAAATGTTGTTTGTTTCTTTTTATCAGGTCTCTCTTCAAAAAGAGTTAATGGTGTATAAGAGATTTAACAAAATCAATTTAATGTACACTTATTCTATGTTTTTTTCCACCTACTTGTTCTTAAGATTAATTTAGAACAGCTTTCATAAAACTATTGGTTTTGCAGGTTTGTGTTTTTAAGTAATTCTTTAAATGTGGTTGCATTTAATTTGTCTGAGTACAAAATGCATGTTCGACTAGGGATAAATAAATCAAGTTTAAAATATGTGAAAGTGTAGGATTCGCCCTGTTGATTTAGACATACAGTATAATCTGCCTCTCCCAGCAAATGTGTTCTTGTGAGTCACAAATTGAGCACTGATGGTGTACAGTAAATCAAAGGCCTTGAAACAGAAATGTGTGAGGTGGTTACTTTCAGCAACTGGGATTCTCACCTCCCACCACTTCCCTGCCCCACAGGGACCATCTGACAGAAAAAAGTGTTTACACCAGCACCTGAGAAGAATTGTGTAGATACAGAACATATGTTCATTATAAATGTGTAACCTTTCTTGGTGGTGGCACTTTCAGTTCATCATCTCACTTTGGTCTCCTTTGCACACACATTTTCCACTACTGACAAAAACCAAACTAATTTAAAACTTCCATAAAGCGTTGTTCTTTTTGAACTTCTTTATTACGTGAAACACGTCAGACTGCAAGAAGTCTCTTCATTGTGCAGCAGTAAACTATGTATGCCGGCATGTCAAAGTTTTACCTTGCTAGAAATCATCAAAGAGAGCAGCACGCTGCTATTCCCTGCTGTACCATCATGAGACATGCCTTGCGGGACACTTTCTTTCTCTGTACCAGGCCTGAATGCAATGTGGCAAGTTGTAGGATCAAAGGCAGACCCAGCTTGATGCCTTGCACATGTTGCCAAGACTTACAGTACAGTACACAACTGATAACTACAGGAGCCTGACAAATGGTTGCTATGTGAATGATATGTTTATGAATAAATATAACTGATCTTTAGAGACCAGCTATGCCCTGCAATTAATGAACAGTATCACCAACAGAAAACATTGGAATCTTTCCGTAGTCTGTTTGATGGTCAATAGTGTAGTAATAGTGTAGCCTCTCAGCAAATTGATTAGAATTAATGTTTGGTGCAGCTATTGTCAGGGGTAGGTCAAACTATTGCAAAGTATTGTCAGTGTTTGAAGAGAGTGTTGTCTGTTTTTGTCCAGCTATTTCTGAGCTGGTGCCAACAGGAGGATTCGTCCTCACAGGTTGTAATTTTAAACAGTAGCTTAACAATAATATAACTGTTTCCCAGTAAACATATTCCTCAGTTAGAATGCGTAATGAGCTCCTGCTTTATTCCTCTACTTTCTTTCAAATGGTAATTTATGTCACCATATTGTTTGTGAAGAGATGACTATAGACTCCTGCATTTATCTCATGCTCTCTCTCTCAGTGCCCCCCAGTTATAGGTCCATGTTAGATTTATAGACCGATATCTATAACATAGCAGTCCCTGAGCTCCTGCTGTTTTCTATGCTGATGATTAATCGGTCAGCCGTTCTTGTGTGCATCAGGGGACTTATTGCATTTGAGACACATCTATGAAAAGCAACTTGTGTGCTTGTGTTGTAGGGACAACGATTTTGCAGTGCAGCACTATCTTGATAATTATATCTATTCATAAATGGCTCACGTTTCCTCTCAGCCATGCAGACTACGTCTACAAGACAATTAGCATGTAAAATACACACACGGCAAGCTCCAAATATCCAGGACTCCTTTAGCTCCTGTCAATGTCTTAGCATTGCTATGGGATAAATAATGGAGAGGGATTTAAGTCTTCTATATTATCCATTGAAATTAAATTTAATAATCCCATTGGTAAGCATCACTGTCAAAATAATAAGCTTGAAAAGTCGCAGCTGAGATATTCACTTCATACTTGCAATGAAACCCTGAATTTTAATCACATTTCTGGAAACTTCTTGAGGGGGATGATTATCTGGATTAATGGAAACAATTCTTTTTGTTTTAATTTTTACTGGTGTTTATTCTACCAGTGGTTCAGTAACATTTTGACTGATAACATGGTAACAGAACAAACACAAATTCTGCTGTTTGTTTGTATTAACACTTAGACTGGACTGCAAGTAAACCACATTAATTATCCTATTAATTGTAATGTCTAAAGTCACTTATTAAATCGAGACTGACAAAAAAGCCTGTTTGACCATTAGTTTCCTTTTTCTTGTATGTTGAACAACTCTCTCTATTGACTGTGAAACACTCATGTAACATCTATGATTGTTACAAAGTAATTAGCTTGTGGCTCAGCAGGACATGAATTACAGAGCAAATGCAAATTTTCTTATGTTGTCCCATTCACTCAGTATGTTGTCATTCAAGTTGCGAGCTAAGGTTACATGAAGGATTAAATTTCCTCCACACCAGATTAATTGTGTACTGTATCTCATTTAATTCAGTTTCGCACAAAGCAGACAGCAAGAGAAAAATTCACGCATGCAGTTATAAATATGCATGAATGTAAACATGAATACAATGAAACATATAAAGACCACTTACTACTAATGCTTTCAACTCTTTTGTGTGTGTGGTTTTATACTATTCAATTTATAATATTTACATTTTAAACTTTACTTTTAATAGATACTTTTGTATACATGTGTATATAAGTATATTTATATATGTTTATATAGTGTGGATTTATTGTTTTTCAACCTGAATATATGTTGCATTGTATACTTGCTTTTGAAATTTCGCCCTTGTATGTTGTTCAATTGTTTAATAAAGTTTTGGGGAAAAATAAATAAATAAATAAAAAACAAAAAAAAAGACTAATGCCTTTAACTCTTATTGTTTAAGCCAGGTCATTGAATCAGCAACATACATCCAACAATACACCTCACAGCCAAAAACAAAAGCATGTGATTGCAATATGATGTCATTGAATTTGTACCTGCATCAGCAATTTGCAAGAGTAAACTGAGCACAATTTACAGGTGGACTGCAGTTGTATATCTGCTACTGGGAGAAAACACTACTGGTCCCAATTTTCCTGAAACCAGACTCAGTCAAAATGGACGAAGGTGTCTTGGGCATGTCCAACATTTTGCAGTTTTTGTAACCACTAGCATTGGCGCAGGCAGATGCAACCTGGCAACATGTGGAGGACAGTCAGAATATAATAATACTAGGAGAATAAGCTTCATGAGCAGGTGCTGGGAGGGAGTCAGGTATAACCACATAAGTTCCTCTCATCCCATTTTAAAAGCAGCAAGTGAGGCTGAAAAACTGTCGTCACTACAGAGGAAAGTTAAAAGTCAATGTAACAAAAATGCACAAAGCTAAAATGACTTACTTAAGTAAAGCATGCCAAAGATTATTTTAACAGGTAGCTAATGCACATTGGTGCAGCAGCTGCTGTTATACCTGTGGGCTGGTTATACTGTATCAGTTTGAAGAAAATTATTTTGCGTTCATCTTCGCCCATGTGTGAAAACAGACATTTATGTATTGCAAAAATGAGCCCCTATTTATAGACAGAATGTAGTAGGAATATAGTCATAATATTTAATGAGAGGTGCTATATCAGCGCTGGATGATACTGTTTCCATTTCTTAACTGCTAAATGCGCAAGTACAAAACAGTACTGGATTTTCAAATTTGTGATTGCAGGTTCTTTTAATTAATTTGCAAAATTCAAGAAATGGTATGTTCTTCTCTATCTGATGGTGGCTTCAAGATACACCACTATTATTCCATTAAAAGCCCACAGATAGTATACACATGGTAATGTACAGTATATAAGAATCAAAAAGAAAAGTTTATATACAAAACACTAAAGAAACAGATGGTGCAATTACACAGCCACCATCACATAACTGCGAAAGCAGTTTAATAGTATATTAATGTCATTGCTGGGAGACGTAGTTGTTGTTAGAACAGAACTCGCAAACAATTATTCTGCAGATGTCAGAGTACTGGTGACAAGATTTCTGTTTTACAGCTCAAATGTGTGTTTAAATTAAGAATGGAAAAATGAGCAGCTGTTTTAAACCAGATTTTAAATTGGACTGGTGCTCACCAGTGTTGGAGTATCAACATGTTTTTATTTTTGAGTAACTGCATACCATTATTCTCAGCTCAGCTCTCAGCGCTCACTAATGAATGTTGTTAGGTAAAGGGCATGACTGCTCCTATTCCTTACCAAAACAAGCTTGGAAAGGAGGAAAATATATGCTACCACTCTCCTGCTGTGGTGCAAAATGTGGCTCAGTTAGGCCAGACAGCTGCTGGATATGAGCTTAGACTTCCCCCTCCTTCCCAAAATCCTCTGTGGTATGCCATCACAGTTGCTGTGCTGATGTGGAGACAATAGATAGGGTCAGTCACAGGGGGCTGAGAACTCACATTACTCTTATCCACATTCTGCAGTCCTCTGTGCTTCTATTTTCTAACTTTCTCCAGAATTTATCTTATCCTTACAAATTTGTTATTTTAATGTTTCACAGTGTACTTTTTATTAAATATTATTTATTACTGGTGTAAAGCTTTGTCAATTGCCTTTGTGTAGAAATGTACCAAATAAATCTTGCTTTTTGAAACTAGCCCATAAATCTTTGGAACAAATTCATGGTGTGCTGGTTATGACTCAAGGGTTTCTGAAGATTAAGACTCATTATCTAATTTTAAAGCCAAAAGCAATAGGATTCTATATTTCCACATCAGAATGTTATTCGTGGATAGCTGAAGATTCTCAAACAGTACTGCAGCAAATATAAACGAACAACATATACACTATAACAAAGATCAAATAAATAAGCTACTAAAAAAAGACATTTTAAAATGTATTCTAATAATATATCAGATTGTGTGGGGGATGTGGCCATACACATTTATAGACACAATGAAACAGAACATGGATTAACATACTGGTTTAGATTAAGCATTGACTGATTTAATGTACTGTTACTTGGGCATGAATGAATAAAGAATAAACATTGTAGATGTTGTATATTGTAGATGATAACAGTGTATTCAATAGAGCAGTTTTCAATTGAGCAGTTTCAGACACAGCGGTAAACATTCTCGTGTGGTTCTCGGTAGAGGTGAGTGAATCAACTTTGACTCTGTTAGTTGTTTAGCTTGTACAGATAGTAAGCATGCTTGTGTTTTTGTTGTTGTAGCTATGTCTGCTAAAGTTTCGCCATTTATTTATTGACTAGTGTTTGTTAATGTTGTTGTCCAGCGTGACTTTCACCTGAGCTAGATACACGCCCACTCTTGTGCTATTGTCAAACTGGTCATACTCAACTTGTCCACGTGTGAATGGCACCTGTGGCCATTTTGCCAGTCTGCCAACTATTTAAGTGACATTTGAGCGCTACAGCGTCAGCCCCTGTGTGAAGACCCACCTGGGTAAAGACCTGCGACTCGTCCTGCGTGACTCAGCCTAGCAGTAAAGACTGGTAATACACTTATGTTTTTCTTCTACTACTGTCTTCTGACCCTGTGCGTTCAGAACATTCCAGGTATCTTCTCTAGGCATCCTCCAAGATTCAGTACTCGCAGAACACGCAACCCATACAATCTGCGTACACTCCCCCAGGCCTCATCTTCTCACCCTGAATACTTGTTTGGGAATTGTCGCTGTGGAATTGTCAGTCTTTGGTTAACAATGCTGACTTCATTCCCGCCTTTGCAACAGAACACGACCTCCAGATACTCGACCTGCAGCTCTTTCCACTGACTTCTATTGCTCTCATACCCCCCGGCCCACTGAACGGGGAGGTGGCATAGGTTTGCTCATTTCCAAGAAATGGAGATTCACTGCAGTTTCTGCCACTCACACTACTAGTTTTGAATTTCATGCAGTAACTATCACACACCCCATAAAAATGTCCATAGTTGTTGTATATCGTCCTCCAGGACCGCTGGGGAACTTTGTGGAGGAACTTGACTTAACTCTCTCCACTATTGCTGATGAGGAGCTACCCCTGGTGCTGCTAGGTGACATGAACCTCAACCTACTCATGCCACAAACAGCCAAATTCCACAGTTTCATCTCTGCATCCAATCTCACACTTCTTAGTACGCCTGCGCACAGAGCTGGTAAGCAACTAGATCTCGTTCCCACACACAACTGCTCCACAGCCAACTCATCTCTTACCCCTCTACATGTATCTGACCACTACTTCATTTAATTCAGACCATCTCCCTGGGCTCCCATCTCCTACATCCACTTCATCGTAACCTCCGTACCCTTTCCCCTACTCGACTGTCTACTACTGTTTCTTTTGAGCTTTCACTTTAGGTATCCTCTCTATCCATGACCCTAACACTGCCACAGACACTCTCTGCTCTACCCTAAACTCTTGCCTTGACAGCCTCTGTCCGCTCACCTCCAAACCTACTTGTACGATCCCACCCTCTCCATGGATCTCCGATGAGGTTTGCCACCACAGGACTCAGCTCAGAGCAGCTAAGGGGCAATGGAAGAAATGCCTGGCGGAACTTGGTAAGTATCAATCTCTTTTAACATCCTTCTCTGCTGCTGCCACTACGGCAAAAAGTCTACCACACACACTCATATTGTCTAGCACTTAACAATTTCTAAGCATGGTCTTTGTCTTGACGAGTTAGGCCTTATCAGGGTTCCTTGTTGTAACATCTCTGCGTTTACAAGAATTTGAATGGTAATTGCTGGTGTCTCCTCTTTGTGAATCGCTTTGGATAAAAGCGTCTGCCAAGTAATGTAAAGTAAAGTAAAGTAAAGTCAATTAAAAAAAAGTACAACTACTAATTCGGAGGCTAAGCCATTATTGTGTGAAGTGAATTGTAGATTTGCATTTTACCATTTGATTTTGGAAATGTTTCCATGAGGAAATCATCCAACGTAATTCAAACATAAAGCTAATTTTTCCATCTCATCAAGGCAGAACAGACCTTTTTCACATTAAAGTTTGATGGGCAGCATGCCCGGTGCTATAGTCACATTAGAAAATATGTGTATTCTCTGCATTTTTATGGATTTCTGAATATGGATTGGTACTATAAATAGGGATTTATAGTTTTCTGATAGTTGCTTTGATAAGAATAATTTAGACCATTAGTAAAAAGAAAAAGGTTTCAGCAAAGCTCTGCTGCTTTGTTTATAGTTTTTCAAACTGGATATTTTCAAATGACAGTGACTGACAGCACTGACTGATTGGAGTTTGATGAAACTATATATCCAAGTCTGAATGTGTGAGAGGCAATAGCACCCCTAACAATCCATATTTTAGTTGTTGAGTACATCTGATGAGCAAATCCTGCCTAAATCATGATGAATGGTTGATAACGTGTCTTGATTTAGTGATGTAGTTTTATTTTATTTAAATTTGAAATTTTTTGATTTAGCTCGGATTAGATACACATGATTGGGTGACTGACTTCGATTAGTTCTTCTCAACCTGTTCTTTGTCGAGGTAAGTCCGGCTCTGTTCTGTCCATAACAACCTGTTTTTGTGTTGTATCTGTATACATTTTTAATATAAAGCTTATTTTTAGTTTTAGCAACATAAATTCACAAAAACCACAAAGATTGAGTTTACAGGACGACAGTCTTGGTCATGACATGTACACAGTTGTGGTTACATGGCATGTTGAGGTACCATGGCAACGTATATCGCCAAAAACCACACAGGATGAGCTCACAGGAAAGACACACATAACGTATATACCTGCTCTCTGGCTGGGGAGAATCCTAACCTCTGTAGCAAAGTTGGTCGTGCTCCACTCAGGTTTAAACTGGCTGCACTGCTCAGAATGCAGGAGGAGAGAGTTGTCTGTCGTGGAGGTCATCAGACTTGTAAAGGCCAACAGAGTAAAGTTAGCGCTTTTCAGGTTAATGATAATTTAAATGCTTTTATTTTGGTACCAGAACGGAAACGGAAGTATGAGAAGGTAGTTCAGCTTGACGGAAGAGAGAAGACGCAAGGTGAAGCGGAAAAGTTAATATACGGTGACAGAGAAAAGGACGGCAAGTTTAGCTGATGAGGGAACAAGGTTTGTTACAGTGATTGAAATATATTTGTTTATATGTTGTTACTTTCAAATGTTTGTTAGAAAGATGAAATTAGTTAAGCTAACGGAAAGAAACATACTAATGTAAGAGGCTATGCATGCTAATGGTTGACGGATGTTATCGTAAATTTTGGTTGATGACACGGACGGACACAAATAAATCATCGTAAAACCATCAGTTCTGGCCTTCTCACTATCGACTGAATGCTACAAGACTTATGAACCTTTCTCTTCCTGCTGACAGCAGCTGGACGGTCATCTTTCCCATCCCAGCGCTTCCTTGTGCTTGCTCGCGTACAGGCATACAGATAATTACCCACAGGGTATGTCTGAGTTTCAGATGAGGCCACTTCCACGCTACAGTTCTCATTAGCACAATTAATAAAAGGTCCACAAATAAGCAAAATAACTCAGACTGCCACAGACAGCTTTTTCATTCCTGAAACAAAGTGACATAAGACATTCAACAGCGATGTTTGTCTCCTTTAATTAAGCACTTCTCTGAACGTATTCAAACATTCACAAGAAGAGACTGTGCCTATGCCTATGCCTGTTATCATGTGGTTGGTCTTCAATTAATTACTGGCTTATTACTCTGTATAGTTGATTACTATTATTCTGCGTGTTATGCACATTTTCGGCCACTAGAAGGGGCCGTTGGTCTACCCTTGACTAAATAATGAAGCTGCAACGTCAAATACGCAATACGATGCTCAACCTATCAAGGTGATGTTTCTCACGCCTACCAACGCAATCTTAAGTGCATCAGAACAACAGTAGTGAGACTGTGAAAAAATGTCATTTTCAGCTCTCACAAACCCCCTATCCACCTAATGAATAGCTTAGAATCTCTGACCATTAAGAGCGGTAAATGAACGGTTGTTTGTCTCCATGTGTCCCTGGAATGGAGACCTGTCCAGGTGTAGCCCCGCCTCTCACCTGGTGTCTGGTGCTGGAGATAAACATTAGCTCTCTAAGACCCTAGTGATCATGGATGGATCATAGCTAGTTAGGTATATTTTTTTTAGATTTTATCTATGTAACTTTTGTTACACAGAAACTAAACTGAAACTCTGGTACACTGGTAAATATATTGTGTTGTTTTCCATTTATTTTGTCTTTTTGTTTTTCAGGCTTTATTACTATTTGTTCTATTTTTTTTTCTTACTATTTTGTTATAATTTGTTGAAATGTTGAAATTTGCATTTGTGTTGGTTCGTTTTGTTAGAAGTAAAGATTTCATAGAGTAAAATTATTTCTTCCTTCCTGTTCTTTATCAGCCTTCACAATTATAATTTTAAAGTATGATCACTGTGTTTTAGGTGTTTGTGTTTGGTGCTATAGGCCAGTTTTTCCCAACCTTTTTTCCAATTTCCAATATTTTTCATCTTTTCATATTTTACATCTGTCAACGACCCAAGGACGCTCTTTATGCTGCGGCAGACTCTCGATGTTGCAGGAGACTCTTTGTGCTGCAGGAGGCTCCTTATGCTGCAGGAGGCTCCTTATGCTGCGGGAGGCTCTTTATGTTGCAGGAGGCTCTCGATGTTGCAGGAGACTCTTTGTGCTGCAGGAGACTTTTTATGTTGCAGGAGACTCTTTATGCTGTGGGACGCTCTTTATGCTGCAATAGGCTCTTGACCCTGCGGGACGCTCTTTATGTTGCAGGAGACTCTTTATACTTCGGGACGCTCTTTACGCTGCAGGAGGCTCTTTATGCTGCAGGAGGCTCTCGATGTTGCAGGAGACTCTTTATACTGCGGGAGACTCTTTATGCTGCAGGAGGCTCTAAATGTTGCAGGACGCTCTTTATGCTGCGGCAGACTCTCGATGTTGCAGGAGACTCTTTGTGTTGCAGGAGGCTCCTTATGCTGCAGGAGGCTCCTTATGCTGCAGGAGGCTCCTTATGCTGCGGGAAGCTCTTTATGCTGCAGGAGGCTCTCGATGTTGCAGGAGACTCTATATGCTGCGGGAGGCACTGGGAGCTGCAAGAGGCTCCTTATGCTGCAGGACGCTCTTTATGCTCCGGGAAACTCTATAAGTTGCAGGAGACTCTTTATGTTGCAGGAGACTCTTTATGCTGCGGGAGACTGTTGATGTTGCAGGAGACTCTTTATGTTGCAGTAGACTCTTTATACTGCAAGAGGCTCTTTGTGCTGCAGGAGGCTCTGGGTGCTGCAGGAGGCTCCTTATGCTGCAGGACGCTCTTTATGCTGCAAGAGGCTCCTTATACTGCGGGAGACTCTTTATGCTGCGGGAGACTCTTTATGCTGCAGGAGGCTCTGGGGGTTGCAGTAGGCTCTTTTTGCTGCAAGAGGCTCTTTGTTCTGCAGGAGGCTTTGGGTGCTGCAGGAGGCTCCTTATGCTGCGGGAGGCTCTTTATGCTGTGGGAGGCACTGGGAGCTGCAAGAGGCTCCTTATGCTGCAGGACGCTTTTTATGCTGCAAGAGGCTCCTTATGCTGCAGGACGCTCTTTATACTGCGGGACCCTCTTTATGCTGCGGGAGACTCTTTATGCTGCAGGAGGCTCTCGATGTTACAGGAGACTCTTTATGCTGCAGGACACTTTTATGCTGTGGGAGACTCTTTATGCAGCGGCAGCATCTCAATCTTGCAGGAGACTCTTTATGCTGCAGGACGCTCTTTATGCTGCAGGAGGCTCTCGATGTTGCAGGAGACTCTGGGGGCTGCAGTAGGCTTTTTATGCTGCGAGAGGCTCTTTATGCTCCGAGAGACTCTTTATGCTGCAAGAGGCTCTTTGTGCTGCGGGAGACTCTCGATGTCGCAGGAGACTCTTTATACTGCGGAAGACTCTTTATGCAGCAGGAGGCTCCGTATGCTGCAGGACGCTCTTTGTGCTGCAGGAGACTGTTGATGTTGCAGGAGACTCTTAATACTGCGGGAGGCTCATTATGTTGCAGGAGACTCTTTATACTGTGGGAGGCTCTTTATGTTGCAGGAGACTCTTTATACTGCGGGAGGCTCTTTATGTTGCAGGAGACTCTTTATACTGCGGGAGGCTCTTTATGCTGCGGGAGACTCTCGATGTTGCAGGAGACTCTTTATACTGCAACAGGCTCTTTATGCTGCGGGAGACCTTCGATGTTGCAGGAGACTCTTTATACTGCGGGAGGCTCTTTATGTTGCAGGAGACTCTTTCTGATGCAGGAGGCTCTGGGTGCTGCAAGAGGCTCCTTATGCTGCAGGACGCTCTTTATGTTGCAGGTGTTGCAAGTGTTTGTATTTGTTCGTCTACGTCTACGTGTTCGCGTCTCTGTACTCAATTATCAGCAAAGAAGTACAGTCGTCAGACCTTATTGGATATCGGCAGCAAATATTCTGGAATATCAACAGATTCTTCTGGTACTCAGACCGCTCTGGATACTATTCTACTCTGCAGCCTGGGACTGGTGTGTGTGTTTACATCAGTGATGCTTGGTGCCGGGACAGCGTGGTGGTTTGTAAACAAACCACCACATTGCAGACCCTACTATGTGCCCAGGGAGCATACAGCCATCCTGCTAGTGGCTCTTTACATCCCCCCCAGCCCCAACAACAGGAACGAGGCTCTCAGTGAACTGTACCAGGCAGTTAGTGAACAACAAACAGCCCATCCAGATGGGTTCTTCATCTTTGCTGGCGATTTCAATCATGCTGATTGAAATAACACACTGGACGTTGTCTACACAAACTACAAAAAAGCATACAAAGCAGCCCCCCTCCCCCACATGGGTCTCTCTGATCACTCCACTGTAATGCTAATGCCAGCTTACAGACCAAGGGTCAGGGTCGTAAAACCAGTTCAGAGACAGATCCGCGTCTGGCCTGAAGGAGCCACGTCTGCACTCCAGGACTGCTTTGATACCACCGACTGGGCCATGTTCAAGCAGGCTGCTACCTACAATCAGCACACTCACATTCAGGAATACGCAGGAACCGTAACTGCGTACATTGCCAAATGCATCGAGGACGTGACTGTAACCAAGACCATCACCACTCATGCAAATCAGAAGCCATGGCTGACGGGAGAGGTTCACAGCCTACTGAAAACCAGGGATGCTGCATTCAGAAACCAGGATGCAGTGGAACTGAGATCAGCCAGAGCCAACCTTTCTCGTGGCATCAGAAGAGCCAAGAAACAATACACAAAAAAGATTGTCCACCAGTTTAGGGACAGCAGAGACACGCATAGCCTGTGGCAGGGTATCCAGACCGTCACGGATTATAAACACCCCCTGAAGATACTTCTCTACTGAATCAACTAAATGACTTCTCTGCACGTTTTGAAGCAGCAAACAACACAACAGCACAGAAGACTCAACCCCCCACCAGCGACCAGGTCCTGTATCTACCCCCAGAAGGCGTGAAGAAATCACTCACCATGGTTAACCCACGCAAAGCTGCTGGCCCGTACAACATACCTGGTCGAGTCTTGAAAGATTGTGCTGATGAACTCAAGGGCGTTCTCACAGACAACTTCAGGTGTTAACAGGGTGCTTCAGTTGCCAGGGTAACGAGCACACGCACAGACACAGAACTGCTTCTAACTGCCGTTTTCACACAATATCCTTGGCGGCATTTGGTAGTTGCCGTTTAAAAACTATAAATCTTATCACTGTGAGAGTTACACTGACAGAACCAGGACAGGTGTCTCTCTCTATACATGTAGTTTTGTCATGAAATAGTGATGAAATTTCTTCCTCAAATAAACAATTTCTTTGAGAGCTCGGACACTGAGGTGTCGAAATCTCCATACTTTAATCAACCAAAGAGCTGAAGGTGGGTTCTCTCTCCCGTTCGGGCTGCATTCCGGTTGACGGAAGAAGAAGATATAAGTCTATAAATAAAGAGATCAGTTTAGAGGTGGAGTACAACAGGTGCCTCCATCAGGCACCAATAACCACTCGTTACAACCACGGTATGCAGAAGAGCATCTCTGAACACACAACACAGCCCCTTAGTACTAATTGATCGTGGTTGTAATGCTACAGCCTACCTGAGCGTTGTTGCTGACCATGTCCATCCCTTTATGACCACAGTGTACCATCTTCTGATGGCTACTTCCAGCAGGATAATGCACCATGTCATGCAGCTCGAATCACTGGTTTCTTGAACATGACAATGAGTTCACTGAACTCAAATGGCCTCCACAGTCACCAGATCTCAGTCTAATAGAGCACCTTTGGTATGTGGTGGAACATCATAGATCATAGATGAGCAGCCGAAAAATCTGCAGCAACTGCTGATGTGGGGCCATCATGTCAATATGGACCGATATCTCTGAGTAGTGTTTCCAGTACCTTGTTGAATCTATGCCACAAAGGATTGAGGCACTTCTGAAGGCAAAAGGGATCCAACCAAACTAGCAAGGTGTGCCTAATAAAGTAGCCGGTGAGTGTATGTTGTTCAGAGTTGCTGAGACTAAACCAAAGTGACTGGTGACAGTAAACCTTTAACACTTTAAATGCTTTTTGTACTTTACTTACTTTACTTTACTTTACTTGGCAGACGCTTTTATCCAAAGCGACTTACAAGGAGAAGACACCAGCAA
>JAUMTR010000019.1:19191256-19212014 GCA_032270685.1 Microctenopoma stevenorrisi | reverse complement strand
CAGGGTTTACGAGGTCTAATAAACTCTAACATATTTCTAGAAATGAGAGCTGCACCATCCAAAGTAGGATGGATGCCATCTCTCCTAATCAGCCCAGGTTTTCTCCAAAACGTCTTCCAGTTATCTATGAAGACTTAAGATTAAAGACTTCAAAACACTATTTTATCCCATCAGAAAACTGCTAGCTGTTTGACCACACAAGCCTTGTTCTGCTGGAGGTTTCTTCTCTTTAATGATGTTGACCTATCCACATGTCACCTAGTGCTCTTTCAAGAGGGACTGTTGGGTTTGTTGCATAATTTGATATAGTAAATCACAGGTAATAGAACTGCAGTATTTGTAATTAAAACATTAAAATGAGGCATTATGTAAGACAATTCAACCAAATGACTCAATATGCTGCATTTGATCACTTGTAGCATTTATTTATTGTTTGTGGAGGTGACAGTCATATAACTGTCACAAGTGTCTGTCCATAGCGCTGATTCCGGAGCTGTCCCATGGACTCACCATAATTCACACTGTCAGGCGGGAGAGTCAAAAACTCAGCCTTGCTGAAATAACTTTGCCTCGGCTGATGTCATGAGGAAATGTAACACCCGATTTTTGCACACATCTGCAGGGTTTCAGATCAATCTTTGCTCACTAAGTAGCATGCAGCTGAGTCCTAACACTGTGTGGCTGACTACACTATACACTATTATGTAATGTGTTTAAATAAAATAAGGATTGGATGCTGTAACTACACTATGCTTTTTTACTACATATATAAATAGTCACAAATATTTTCAGAAGTCACAAAACTGATACTAGACAAATATCATAGTCCAGTGCAAAACTGACAGGACTGACAACTCTCTATGTGATTTCAATTTCTTAAGATGCAGGAAAAATCCACGCAGGGGCAATACTTGAATCCAGATATTCTATTTGGTGAACCACATTCAGTTGAGCTATCCATGTGTGATGGTCTTCATATTTTCACCATAAATTACATTAAGTCATATCACACTTTACTGTTATAGGGTATAGAGCTTAGACAAATGTTATTATAGCTCAGCATTTAATAACACAGGGTCAATAACAGCCAAATACATGGGGAAATAATCAAAACTACATCCGTGGATGACTTTTGAGAGGAGAATACAATATCTTGTGGCTATAGGCAACAGTAGTGTATCTCTTCAATGCTCAAATGACCTTGGGGTGCAATACAATCTGCAGTTCAATCTCTTCCTTTCCTTTTGAGCTTCAATTAGACTTAAAGCACAAATGCACTAAGTAAATGCGACTGGCTGGGGAGAAAAAAAAGAGCAATAAAATCTAAACCATCTTCCCATGCTTCATTCATCTGTTGTCTTTTCTCTTTTGGTTTTTGTGCTTTTCTTTCTCACACTGAGACTCAGCAGTTTCAGTCATATCTGGTGAGCTAGATTCTCCAGGATGTCAGTGAGACAATTGGCAGGTCGAAAGACAAAAATTTAAATTTGCGCCACATTTAGAGAAGATCATGCTGAAAAAACTTAACATATGCCTGAGTATTACTTGTGATTTGGAAACCAATTTTTGGTGAATTAGAGAAGGCTTCATCTCGAGTTACTCTCAACATGAGTGTATGCTTTTCAGGTACAATCAAGGAATACTCGTATAAAAGAACACACTCTCTGCATATATGAGGCGTGTAGAACCAGATATGACATCAACAGGTTATGAAAAATGCCACAATTAAGAACAAGGAAATAAAAGACCTGTACACGTACATGCACAGCTAGATAACATGGAATATAGAACACTTTAATATAACAGTCTGTGTAGGAGCCGGGAAGGTAAGTTACCGGTTTATCACTGGCAGGTGTGAGTGTGTGTCACATGGGTCGGGTGGCGGTAATAATTAAGATCACCTGCACTTGTTTGTAGTCTTTGAGAGGAGTAGGGCGCTAATTTCCTGTTGACCTTATTACTGCAATTATCGTAATATGATAATTCCACTGTTTCAAGCCAACTAACTGTTATGCGTATGAGACGTAAATGTTGTCTAACAATAAATCATTGTTAGACATACGAAGACATACGAAGACATGCTCGTATTTGAATGTAGCGTGTGCAGTAAGCGTGGCGGACAGAACCCCACCACCTCCCTCAGCGGCTTAATCATTGTTAGATAGCTGCTACAGCCTATAAATAATAATTTTCCAAATGTTTCACTGCTCACATTTATGTGCAGTGTTACACTAAATGTAATGTTTCCCAGCAGCAGCCCAGTTATATGTTCTGAACATACTGTTTACTGTATAACACAACATAACATAGAAATCCTCACAATCAATTTAAATTTCTCGCCATTTTATCCAACCTGGACTATTATGCTGCACAATAACTGCTACTGTTCCCTCCACTATTTTGTATTCTGCGCAGCTCAGGTTGCGTGAAGAATGAAATAATAGATACCACATTTTTTATATGTGGTTCTGTGTTATACTTTAAACCATATGTACAGTTATATACAATGATCAGGCCATTCCACATTTTTGTAGAATCGAATGCAGATTATGAGACTTTTATTTTGGTTGGTGTGAGTCATTTCTGGTGTCTTGTATATCGTATCTTACGTTGTTCCTAACATTAGTAATATCTGTAATATCTTACCTGTTGACTGTTATTAAATAAATTACATTTTGTGATGTCAACTTTGAACACATAAAAAAAGTTGTGGACCTTCCTGATGGGTAGAGGCAGAGAGCATTAATTCAAGAGAACCCCTATAAAGGTTTTCATTCTCTTGAACTGTAGTTGCTATGGTTGACAGCTGTGAGGAAAAAATGCTAGGACTTCACCTTCAGTTTATGTTTTTAAGTTAAATAGAGTCAATTAATTTAAAGGTTTGTCTTCTGAGCCAAAAAATTAGCTCAGAAGTTGTTTTTTTTAATTATGCTGTCTATGATGTTTAATCTCACTTCATGATCAACTAAACACCTGCTCTGGTCTTTGATACATTCCTTATTATAACATTAGTTTTTCATGTCCTGTTTTATGAATATGTAATGTAATATCTAAAATAAAATTATATATAAAGTATTATAATAATTTCTTTTTAAAGATATAGATTGAAAATACTCACAAACGACTTTCAGTTTTTGAATTGTAAAGAGAATACACTCGCTTACGCTTTTCAATATCAGCGCCTTTATATTAGTAATGCGTCTTCCATTAAACCAGGAAAACAATAAGGCAAAGACAGAGAGAAAGTTAAGTCGGTTTTTAGTTTTTTTTTTTGAAGGTGAAGCCGTAAGCATTTTAGGACTGATGAGGATTTATAAAAAAGATCTGCAGTGGAATACTTTGTTCCTGTGTCACTTTATCACATTTATATCATTGTGGGGTTTGATTATGTAAGTTTATTTGTGCTAAGATGAAGGAAATGCAACACTGGACTGTGTTTCTCTGAAAGAAATGTCACAGCTTGCCTTTGGAGCACTGGTGAAAAGACTGTGTCGCATAAGTGTGCTGTACAGTGTGCTGCATCTGGACCGAGACAGGAGCCTTCTTCACTATCCCCTCCATGATGAAAATTAAGATGAGCGGGAAATGAACCTCATCTCTCAGTGTGATTAATGTCCACCAAGTGTAATTAAGGACTTTTAGTTAATTCCCCTGTCTCTGCTCTTCTGTAAGCATTTTTAATCATTTCCTCTGGTTGGCTTTGTGTAATTGAATGTCCTCATTATATGGACTGCAGCAGCTGAAATATATGTATGGTTGTATAAGGTGTTTTAAATAAATCTGCTTACGTTCATGTTTTGGAATTCAGCTGGCTGGATTGTATTTTGTTTCTGCTTGAGTATTTTAGTGAACAATGTGAAAAAGTAAAATAAATACAACATTGTGAGTAACTGCTTCATAAGAATAGTGTAAAAGAAAAAGACTATTGAAACAATGCACTGTGATGATGCTGAGGCTATTGCAATGGGAGGACAGCCCAGACGTGGGGTCACACTGGCACTTTAGAGCAGGGGTAGGCAAGTTCGGTCCTAGAGAGCCGCAGCAATGCTTGTTTTCCAACCATTCCTGCACTTACAGCTTCCGACTGGCTGAACACACATTATCCAGGTAATCAACAGTTCCTGCTCTTGGTCAACAGCTGGAGGGTTGGAAAACAAGCAGGGCTGCGGCTCTCTAGGACCAAACTTGCCTACCCCTGCTTTATAGAGTTGGGACTTTTCCAGGACACACTGCTGTTTCTGTTTCTTAGCAGACATTTAAAAACTTGATTTGTCTCTTATCTTTTAAATATGTCTGGGTAGCTCTGAATATTTTGCCCTATGGTGTGACACACTCTGAACACAATATTTACTGCTTTACTCTGACTTCATTATTGTGGATGATCAGTGTATTAAACCACTGATGTTAGCACAGATTCCCATCGTCTTATTTCTATATTTGCTAAACAGTTTGTAACAATATGAAGGACAATGGACATTTTGGTGACATCGCCTATGCTGGTGATGTAGAAGCTGAAATAGTCCAATACCACTGGAGAGTTCATTTAAAGCACTTGATTGCAGACTAGAACATATAATTCACTTAAGCTGCCAAACCAGAGCCATAATAGCATGGCTGTGCCCTGTGCACGAATCCCACTTGGGATCAATAGCACAAAGGACAGCATGTTTTGTTCTTTTTCTGTGTATAATTATCATTGTTTTTCTCACCTTCCAAAAGCTCTTTGTATAATTTAAAGGCTCAGTGTCTTTAAAAAACATTCTGTTGTGGCAGCCAATTGTTTTACTGCTCAACAACAGGGACAATTCAACGCTGACAGCTTTTTCCAGTTCAGCTTCTCCAACTAGATTTTTTGTGAATGCATTTTGTCATCAAGGGCTTTTATCACCTCCTATTCTTTCAGCCATGTTTGTGATAGAAAGCAGTAGAGTTGGAATAATGTTCTTAATTTTGACAGGCAAAATGTTTCTAGCTACCACTAAAAGAACCACAATTTGGGCCTTTTCATTGTGCACAATTACCATTTAGAAACGTGTTTTACTTTGCCTCTGTCTAATATTTAACAATGAAGTTTTCCATTTTTCATGCCCTGTACATTTGAGCATGGGCTCAGTCACCTGTTATTCAGAACTATAACCTGTATAGACTCGGCCTCAACTTTCACAAATGTATTATTTGAATTTAATATTTTATGGTTGAAACGTCATGGCGCTGCAGCTCTCTTATTACGAGGACTATTCCTCAGTTGAGGTGAGAAGCATAACTACCAATCAGTACTGGCTACCTTTTCTCCAACTGGGCAAAATTAGCACATGAAAAGTATTAGGCCCTACTTAATTACATTTATATATTTCTGTATTTCACTGCCAAATGTTTCTTTGCGATAAATCCTTGCTGTTTCTGCAAGTCAAGTGCATCATAGTACTTAATTTCTCTCAGCAAATCAAGGTTGTATGCAATTACAGAGTCATTTTCTCCCCATTTTAACCTCTTTGACATCGTATTACAAACACATTTGCATCAAATCTCACCAGTACCATCATCAAAGGCACGAAACATCATGTCTCTCGGCCTTTAAGTATTTTCTTCAGGAAGACTAATTCCCCAGTTTATTTCACCTGTCACACCACTGGCATTACCATTATGTTGGATTAGTTTCACTCAACATTCTGTTGTCGTCTGACAAAAAAGTAAATCTTGCGTAAGCTGTGCATGCAGGTCTCCGAGACAGTTGCCTAATTAAAGTGAAATGGGGCAGATAATAGCTTTTAAAAACATTTCAGCCATTTAATGAGCTTATTATTTACTATGAAAAGGAACGTGTCACCACCACCACCCCACCTTCACCACCAGCGAGAGCTGCCACCCACTAATTCCATCCTACTGTGTTGGGACTTGGCTTCTATAAATTTCAATGACTAAAGAAATATTATCACAAGTAATGAAATAATGCTTAGCCCACATTCAGCGGTCCCCTCTGGGCAAATTGTCTCAAGTCATTTTAGGAAGATGGTAATTAAAATCGAAACTACAGCCCTAATGAAATGATCATTTGCAGAACTGTGGCCCAGCCACAGAAAACAATAACTTATACTTTTTTAATTAAACTTGCAGTTCTATGATAGTGTCAGGGTTTTCATATGCCACTGATATTTTTTCCTATTAGGAGTTTGAAATTATGTTACAGTGTCAAAGTTAAAATGGGGTCACTCATGCATTGGCTTATTGGTTCTAAAAGCTCTATGTAGCTCTTCTGTGTTGAGCCACTCCTCATTTACATTACAGGCTGAGAGATCTCCATTATGTTGACTTAATAAATTATGTCCACGTGCTGCATCAGTAACAATAAATTAACCCCTTCAATGTCTCCTCTTCATTGGCAGTGATTTGTTTTCATCGGCGCAGGAAAAAACTTTCTGCTGCAGTTTTAATGGCCCAGACCGTTAAGCTTTCTTTTCCAATGACTTAAGTCAGGCACCCCCCTAATGAGAAGGTTTAGGTCATTCTGAATGCAGCTAGCTGAACCTCAGAGACTGAGGCTGCTTGGAGATTTCTTTAGGTGATTTATGAACTGAAAAGTGCCAATTAGCACAGGACAAACTGGCAACATTATACACTGAAAGATCAAAAGTTGCAACAATGAACTTGACCACTGATGGCTCCATCGATCAAGAAGGGATTTTAGCATGAGAATGAATTATACCTTCACCGTCTTTGCCACCAGAGTACAGAAGAACTGGGTCAACTGGATGACTGAGTGTGTGTGGCACCGGGCCTTTTCAGAGATACTCTTGAAGCTTTTGAGAGGTCAAAGCAGATCACTGTCACTCATGTGTAGCATCTTGGTTTGATCTCCGACTTCAAAATGACGAGAGAGTCAGAGAATCAAAGGTAATGCACAGTCAATCTGTTCCCTTGTGACAGCTTAAAGAAAGCTGTAGTTGAGCAGAAACAAAGGGCTGAACACAGGATTTTTATAGGCTGCTTCATCTGCTTGGTGTTGCCCTAAGAAAAGAAATAAAAAACAAGTCCTATCCATCTTTAAGAACACCAGACAACAGAACCTGACCTTGTCACATTGAGAGCAAGCAAGCACCCATGTCTTGAGGTGTTACCCACCAAGAGCTGTACCACAGATAAAAATTCTTCCCACTTTTCCCCTCTGTAACACCCTCTCCTCCAGCCACAACTTCCTCCTTTTGTATTTATCATCTGCTATTTTTTCAACATATTTTCTCCGGTTTTCACTGACACATAGAAAGAATAATGTCTGCTTTGGAGCAATTAATGCTGGCATGATGTTTCCCTTTATTTCTATGCACATTGGGTATGAATACCTAAAGGTCACTGGAAGCATTTACAGGCCTGATCCACCATTACTCATTCTAAGTGTGTTGTTTGACACTTGTGTCCCTCGTGGGACCCCTGGGACTCATTTTTTTCTCCAAAGAGATGCATGGATGTAAATGTGCAGCAGCACAAGACTTTTACTGCAGCCCAAGTGCTTCCATTATAAGAAGTCAGCTGTGTTTGCTTTTGTGTGTATTGACGCAATTCGTCATGAAGTGTTGCTTCTTAGAGGCAGATGGCAGGTGGTGTTGATCAAGTTGGCATTACGATCTGGGTGTGTGCTTTTCTGTCTGGTTTGCAAGTGGGTGGCCACTGAAATATTCTGCAACAGAGAAAACTAAGACTGTAAAGATGTATAAACCAGTCAACTAACTGTATTGTTAATTACTCTCAAATCACACAAATCAAGTATATGGTATTAGTTCATATTTAACACAATCTCTCTGGCGAGATATTTAGCACACAAGTATGCTGTGTCACAGTCAGTGGAGAAGGAAAACCGCTTGTGCTATCCTAATGGGCTGATAACTAACCCAGTTTCACTACAACGCCAGAGTGGTAGTGTACACAGTAAAAATGTTAGTGAGTGTCAATATTACAGAGTTAACCTATTTTAACCCAGATAGAGTATATACAACTCTATGAGGAGCAAACCAGCTCTAACAGCAGAGTTAAAAGTCAGTGTAAAGGTTTAACTCACAACAGTGTTGATCAGTCATATTTTGACGCTAAATTGAGTAGAATTCACGCTATAAAGTAAACACTGACCGTAGAGTTAATTTTACTTGAGTGGGACCAAATGTTATCTGTACTGAGTTAAAATCAACTCTCTAAGTGTACATTTGACACTGTTTTTTTTTTACATTGCACCTCTGCAGAGAACCACATGAGTATGTTTACCTATTTGTCTGACTGTCTGAATGACACTAATGCTGCAGATGTACACACATCATAAACCAGACATTTTTTTCAAAATGATTTGTAATAGTTCTGGAAGAAGAACTCGTAAAAGCACCAACATCCTCATCAAACATGGTTCTATTTTAGTACTTATTCACTTAATTATATCAAAAAGGCAGAACCAAGAGAATTTCCCAAATGAATTGGAAAGCAAACATTTGGTTACAAACTTACATTAAAAATTAAACACAAAGATGGTAGGAATATATTATGTTCCAATGGGCTACTTGGTATTTGTCAAAAACTGGGGTTGCTATAAGCGCAACATGTCCTTTGGAGTGTTGGGTGTTTGAATCATGGCATGGTAATTCCTCTTCATTTGCACTGCATAAATTACATTTTTACTGTGACAGCGGAGCTCGCCCTGCATGGCAGCCCATAGCCAGTCTAACAATTAATTTAATATCTGAGAAAGCAGTTCATTTATTTGGCTCTAAGGGAATTGAAATTCTAATGAAATGGTTCCTCTTAAAAAGCAGTCTAAACTAGACCAGTGTATTTGTGTTTCTGTGCAGTTTTTTACAGCTGTAGTGGACTTAAGTAAAGGACCAGGTGAGGATAATTTGGGCACAAGAAGTACAGGTCCAATACCACAACCCTAAACGCGTCTATTTATTGTAATCATGTGAAAATGATGATAAACATTAATCTACAGAGCTCAACAAAATGATGTATGTCGCCAGACTGAACAACAATTATGCAAATGGGCAACTTCAAAGCATTGTATAAATCTGTCTGTGCTGTAAATTCATTCATACAAACATAGTCAACACAATAGATAAAAAGGAAAAAAACACACAAAGAAGCAGTAAAGGGCAAAAGGTAGAAATTGGTTTGTCTGTGACACTGCTCTAGTGGGATCAGCAATGTCATCCACACAGTAAGGCTACTGAAATTAGAGCCTGGAGTGCCAGATGTCAAGACAGACCAGGATAGACCCTGCCTGTATTGAATGTGTTGGTTTGTGTTTGCACTGGATTTAGCACGACTGCGGTGATTTCAGGGATCCTATTTTAAATAGCCTAGTATATACATCATCCAGTATAGCAATTTAAATGAGTTTATTATTCTTAATCTGACCTGATGTTACATATGTATGTGAGGCTGAGTATCCATGTTACATATAGACACATGCCCAAAGGTTGATGTGATCATGATTGTGCTCTCTCTCTCTCTCCCTCTCTCTCTGTATCAACCATGGAGCTGTGGTTGCTGGTCCTACCAACCTGCCCAGTGCTTCGTCTGCTGCTCCTTGTTGCGCTATATAAATAAAGTTGAAGTGAATTGAATTGAATTGAACTGTAATGTCTAATGTTTAAATCTGGCTTTATTCCTAAGTGTGTTTGTTTTTTTACAAATGATGCTTTCATTTAGCTCAATCAGTGTGGAAATTGACAACTGCCTGTTTTTGGCACCAGAATAAATAAATATAATCCCCCAAAGTAAACATAACATGGCCTAAAAAAAACAAAATGAATTTTGGTTAGGAAATATCAGCATCATGTTTTTAAGAATCCAGTGTGAAGGTTATACTCCATCACACCACCATTAACTAGAGAAATGTTTTGTTCTAATACGAAAGCAGTACCAGCTCTCATGACTCAACTTCCAGACAATCTTTGCTGTATGATTGAGAATTTTAACCAGCATATCCAGGATAACAAAGTCTGGTGAGGTGTCTCAAAAGAAAACCCCTTGGCTAATCATACCTTATGAGCTGCTTCTATGTTTTTGTGTACGTGTATATGTATGTATATATATATATATATATATATATATATATATAAATTCTGTGGATGTATTTTGTACATCATTTAGAGCATATCATCACCTCAGCACATTCAGTTCTGCAGCTTCTCACTCATCAGCATTCTCCCAAAGCAATTTACTTCATGCTGTGACAAATGAATTACAACACAAATTAGTTATGAAATTAGAAACGGCCTGAAATTACTACAGTAGGCTTTATTGTTCCTTTCTCTGGTCCCAAAGTGTGCTTCTGTAACTGGAGTAGTTTGATCTTCAGTACAGTGGAGCTATCACTTATAGTTTTAGAAGTGCCTTTAGTGTCAGATAACATCTCACATTTGCAGCGACAACATTGTGGTAAATTGACTGAAAACATCACCTGTAAATGGTGAAGTATTTTCTCCTTGTTTTATGTTTTTCCAAGCAGTAGCCATGTGTGCCGTTTGTCACCTTTGTTGTTTAAATATCACTATATTAACCTTTTGATTAATATAAACAAGCAAACAAATGTTAGAGGGCCCTCTGGGATTCCTGTTGTACACTCAGCTGCTGTGAGAGAGTAGCTGGGAGCCATTAGCCTCCCAGTCAGATTCATCTCTGGCCATCGAGAACCCAGCATACACTCGCTGTCAGAGGCCACAGCAACATTGATCCTTTTTAATTGCATCCTGTTTGAAGTTAATGACTTTTTAAGGCGATATGGCCATCATTGTTTTGTATTCTGACAGAGATATGTAAATGACCTTGACACGCCAGTATGCTAATTGCCGGGGTGAGACAGCTGTCTTTATGGATGAGCTTGTCTTCCTTAAATGTCTGTGAAATGAGGGTGCAGACTGTGCTTGTAAAGGCAAATAGCAGAGTGCTGGTACTATGAATACTTACATTGCATATTGTCAGTTCTGTGTTTGAAGATATAGCACCATGCATAGATATTTTTCACTTCTTCCTTATTGCTGTATCCTATTTTCTTCTGTACTGATTGCCTGTTGAGGTTTTGTAAAAAAGTGGACATATCTATAGCACATAGAGAATACTGCAAGTTACAGTGTTCATACACTGCTAATGGTTCTCATAGACAAAGGATGCCTGATGTCTGTTCTGCATGGCAGCAATTCACCACAAACAGCATGATCAACACTAGAACTGAAAATTCATTAATTTTCCATAAAGTGAAACCAGCAGGGAAACACAGCTGTTTTTCACAGTTAAGGCCGTCAACAGTCAGTGCTTTGTGTGTGGTTGTAGATTGCTGTTTTAAAATTTCTTTCAGGAATTTTAGGTTTGTCTGGCATAAAAAAAGCAAAGAGCTTAAATTTAGAGCATTTAAAGTGTTTTTACTCCTACCTAAGAAAGAATACATATTTCAAATAACTGTCTTTTTTGGCTTGTTTTTGTGAAAAAATTGTGTATTTAAAATGTATCTGTGAAGATGTATTCATCAAAAATTTCCCTAAATGTTTTTTTATCTAACAGCCTAAATTCTCTTGCCCTTTAGCAGGCTATTAAGAAGCTATTTACATAAGATTTGCATTATTTATGACCACCTACTCTAGTTGGCTGGAGGCGCTGCCCCACAGTTCACCACCAGCCAATCAGAACACTGCCTAATGAATAATGCAAAATCTCAAATTGCATATTTATTTTGAATAAAACAACTTATGAACCAGAGTCTGAGTCTAAATGGGAGGGGGGAAAACTTCTTAGGCACTATGATAGTGGCAGCATTGAAACGTGATGAAACAACAGCCTGGAACAACAAGGTGTTAAAGATGTTGGTGAGTAGGCCGGCCAGCTGGTCAACACATTACCAGACAACTTGTTTGGGAATGTCATCGGGCCCTGCAACCTTCCGTACGCTGATTTTTCTCTGCTATTTCTAGGCTAAGTGCCTGACGGTCAGGGTGAAAGATAGCGATGCCAGATCTGAAGGCAGTGTCACACTCCCTCAGTGCTGTTTGTACATGTTTTTTTATTGGCACTGGTTATGACATGTTCAGAATGAACGCATGCACAGTTGAAGGATACTCTTCCACGTCTGTTTGTTCGCCTTCGGGTGAAGGCAGCTGGGTTCAGGTACACCCTGGACGAATCGCCAGTCCATCGCAGAATACTGAGTTCACCTAACATAAAATATTGTGTTGTGTATTAATTGTTTTGAGTTCTGCTAACTTAATGGGAGACCTGAATAAAACCTAAAAGCTGTCCAGAGGACATTCTCAAGTCTGACTTAGTGGTAGGAGAAGCAGGTTTATAAACCCTGTGGAATCCTCAAGTTGGTACTTGGTGGTCACCTGTGGGTTGTTGTTCCCCCTGTGGGTTGTTGTTCCCCCTGTGGGTTGTTGTTCTCCCTGTGGTTTGTTGTTCTCCCTGGCTTTCATGTGTGTTACCTGTGGGTTTTTGTTCCCCCTGGCTTACATGTGTGTTACCTGTGGGTTGTTGTTCCCCCTGGCTTTCCGGTGTGTCACATTGACACAATGCAACATTTTACCATTTAAGTGACATTCCAGATTTGCTATAGGTCGTCTTTGGGGGTGTCTGAGAAAATGTCATCCATCATTAGGACACAGTCCATGAAACACAATGCTCCATTTTAGCTGGAGTGTTTCCTTCAGGGAATCACAAGGATCGTTCAAGCTGAATGGATCCAGCAGACACCAGTAAATTGTTTGCTCAGAGAAATTAATCAGCAAGGTTGGAGCGTTCTTTAGGCTGTTTCCTGTTTTGGAAAGGGCAATTGGTCAGTTTCAGACATGAGACTCAGAGCTTTTAGTTTCAAGATTCACGGACAGTAAAATAATGCAGCACATGTAAAGCCAAATCAAACCGCTGAGATAATAAATTCTGATTACCTTTGAAAAAGCACATTTAAATATTTCAAATAGCTTAATTGTCATACTGACCCTGGCCTTGACTCTCTGCTTGAACATTTACTTTAGGAGCCCTCTGGACATTGAAAAGTTATAAAAGCACATTTGTGAAGGACACAGTGTCTTTGATTTTCAGAAACAGAGACCTTATACTGGGCAGTGCAGTTCACAAAAGGCTATTGTAATTTGAATTATAATATAACTTAATTAAAGCAACATCTTGTTAATCTACCATTTTGACCAGATTCCTCATTTTCTGGTTAAACACAGGAACCTACAAAAATCAATCTTTCAACAGAAATTCTGCTTATATTGAATAAATTTGGGCACATTTTAAATTTTTGTACCATTTTGTTCTAGAAATTGTTCTAATCGCAGATGTGCACCTGTCAGTGGGGAGCAATTTTCCCTTATGGTTAAAATGTACTGTATGGCTGCCCATGTTATCAATCTCAGGGGTTTGAGTGTTATATTAGTGGCATCTCTGCTTTTTCAGGTCCTGTTCCTGCCAAGGTCACTTGGCCTTAGCTGCAGTTGATGACTCCCAGTCAGCCAGGCCAGATGGTCCCCTCTGAACACATTACCCTCTGCTGATACCACTCTGAAGGTGAGGACATCAAAAATGACATTCAGAAGCCAAGTATCCCAAGTTTTAGCTGTCAGTAATGTCAGGAAGAAAAAAAGATACAAAATGTTTCTCTGCCATTATACTCCTAAAATGCCCACTGATGTTTCCCTAAATGAACACCGAGAAGAATTCTCGACATAATTATCACTTACAGCTGCTGTGGGTTATATGTTAATTGTGCCATTTTACATTTTTCTGCCATAGCAAATTATTTCACTGGTCCAGCAAGTCATTTTCAGTCTGATGGTGCAAAGTGTGTTTTTTAAGAACATAAGCTTCCTGTCCCAAAAAATATATATATCTCTGTTGCACAACAAGCATTAAACTGTTCCAAATGAAAATACCACATATGCATATCCTGACTTTATGTAATGAAGCAGTTCAGTAGCAGTAGTACTTTCTACACTTGGCATTACATGTAGCAGGCTGTAGATAATAACATTAAGCTGACTTGCAAGCTTCTAACCATGCGTTCAGCTAAGCCTTTGACAGAGGTGCTAGCATCCCAGCAACTGGGCTGCTGCTGTGTCTGCTCCTCCAGCTCCAGATTTACATCAAGTGTAGCTGTGCACACTGACAGGTGAGAAGTGAAATCTTTACTCAGCTGAAATGACTAAACAGGCTAAAAAGCCACTATACATCATATCTATGTGTCAAGATGAAGCAGCTCGATGTAATGGGATATCTATTTTTGCAAATGTCAGTTTCTTCAACCATACAAAAAAACAAACTATTTGACTTAAACATATTATATTTATAAATACATCAAAAATGATGTGACACTTAAAATGCATAAAAAACAATTCAACACAGATGCAACAGAAGAGGATCTTTATTTTTAGTTTTCGAGCCACAGTACTGGGTTCACCACTTTTAGAAATACTTCATTCACCACTAAGGTAGGGAGAATGTATCACATTGTTTTAGGCCATATTTTAGACAGTCCTTAAAATGTAAACAAAAATGGAAATGAACAGTTTGTAATTGCACTCCATAATTAAGCATTATCTCCACCTTCTGATGTGATGTCTATCTGTATATCATTAATTAGCATCCTTATGTTATATTAATAGCTACACCATTGCTAAATAAAATGTATGACTAGTGAGACCTGACAGTGCTTAAAGTGGCTATAAATCATATTATTATAAGACAGTAGTGAAAGCGATTGTTCATAATCCTAATTTCCTTACGCCTACTTTCTGCTTCGCTAAGTGCCAAATAATAGAGATGTAAAGATGTTAGCTCAGTTTTGTAGTTGAATATTCATTTGGAATGAGTTGGAATAAGAAATGGTGGCACAGTAAACCTAGAGCTATTAATGTTTCTGCATAGAAAACATGTTGGGGGTCAATGGCCCCCAGTGACTTTTTGCCCCCTAACATGATAATACAGATATAATGACCTCACTGAGTTGTTTTTGTTGTCTCTTTTTGTGATTTTTATTTTCACGTATAGATTTTACTTTCTGCTTGTGAAAAAATAAAAAAATAAATACACAGAAATTCCCTCTTTGCTGTTTACCACTCATCACACTACCCTTCGTGACACCAAGTAAGATATATTAAATCAAGTCAAAATGTGCAGAAAATGCAACAGCCTTAATTAAATTGGTGAAAAACAAGGACACAGTAATGGGGGTATATGAAAGAAATGCATCTATGAGGTGTCTCTTTGGTCTCAGCTCATTATGTCTTGATCTCTGAAAGCTATATGCTGTCATAGTCAGAAGTAGACCCTGCGGTGCACTCTGTTTAAATGACCATTTTCTCAGTGTCTTTCTCCAACACTTTGGTCAAGAAAAGAGATGAGATCTGCCTTTGAGAGTCCCATAATTACCACAGAGTAATCAGCCTATTTAACATTCGCCTCTCTTTTTGTCCAACATGTACAAAGGCTTAAGGATGGCTAATTTGGCATGAGGGCTTACCCAAATGACACAGACTTGGGAAGAAAAGTGGCTTTCAACGTAAGGAGATATGAAGGGCTTATGTCCTGTACTGAATAATGTTCTGATATCATTGAGACCACACTTAGTTTTTAGAGAAAGACTGCAGAAAGGAAAACCTGGCTGAGCACAGCTTGCAGTCACTGTGTCGCTTTGTGAGGAGAAGCTGCCTGGAGCCCAAGATAAAATGACGAGAGGTGACAAATTCTTTACAGCTTTGTGTTCGTACAATTCAGAGGGATTTTGGGTTGGCTAGGAATAAGATGACACGGCTGACAGGGATTTCATCTGGCTGAACTTTCCACACACTGCAGCAAGGGAAAATTCTTGACAAGATGCATCTTGGAAAGTCAAACTTACCTTTTTTTTTCGCTCTCTGACTCAATGAAAGTTAGGTCATACAACATGACATAAGTGCATAGGACTGATTGAAAAGGCACAGCATGTATATAACAGCTAAGATTGTGAATATTTGCTAACCATGTAATTTTAACACAATGTCTTCTATATTTAGAAGAAAAGGAAAACAGGATTGACTTTTTTTAGGCAATGTGTGTGGGAGGGAGCAACATCATGTGCCTTTTTCAATCTCATGCAGTCATAATTATTCAGTAATCATTCAGCACAAAATGGGTTTGAGGAATGGGAGGAGAAAGACTTAAAATTGCATCTGAAACATCATTTTGTTAACACATCATCAGTGAGCCAGCAGTTGAAATTAGACACCACACACCAATGTTTCTAATCAGTTGGACTGTGTACAAGAAGATATGGTACTAACCCATCACTGACCTTTAATGTTGTATAATGGACATTAAATTAACAAAATGCAAAGAAAAATAGTTAAATGAATTTGTATATTTCTATAATATACAACTACCCAGTCATGTTATGTTAACTATCACTTTGTAGCCAACTCAAGTGAGACTCCAGTGAGCAGCAGCTGCAATGCTTTTTGCATTGAGGTGTATTAAGGCAGATCAGATGGTTTTAAATGAAAGAAGGATCTCACATTTCTTCTGTACAGGGGTCCATGAAGTAGACGTGAATGGGGAATCGAACCACCAACCCTACAGACAACTGCCAACTGCCCTACCAAGTGTTCCACAGTCACCCCTTCACAATATGTACAGTATTGTTAATGTTGTGGTTGACAGGGGTGTGCATGGGCACCAAGCTATCTACGGTCCATGCATTCTGACACCCCATGGCATCAGGTTATTCCATGCTTCTCCCTGACAAGCAGCACCTGTCTGGTTTGTGTTAATGGTGTGAATGTTACCAGCTATTTGCATTTGTAGAAGAATAACTAGGAGCTCATCAGCTTACTCATTAATCAATGGAATGACGTCATAAAAAAACTTTCATGTGGAAATGAGTTGCTCTCGCAGGACCTCTCATGGTCTGGCTAAACATTATACTGGTTTCGTCTTTGCATGTGATTCTTTGACTTCAGTCTTCAGGACCTCGGGAGAATCATGGATTTAGTTTGTTTTCAGAATTCTCAGTTTTAAATAACAAAAGTGCGACGTGTCATATTCACTTTCACATACTTACCAGCATGCATTCACTATAAAGTCAGTGAATGTAAGCCTTATTAGCATGTCCTCGTTTTTTGTCGTACCTGCCAGCATCACATTTGATGGCACCAACAAAAAGAAACATTTCTATCTTCCAGCAGTTGTGCAACTTCATAGATTATGTGCTTTCAAGACTTAAAACTGAATAAAAGGCAGAAGGAGGGAGAAAAAAGAAAATTCAGTTACTCACCTCTGCATGCCACCACCACTCACCTCAGCAGCCCCCCACCTACCTACTGGCCACTATCACCCACCTATGCATGCATTCCATCATACCGGTTTGTGCTTAAGTGCTAAATGATTCATCATAGAGGGTATTTGAAAGGGTGAACATCCATCTTCTAATCCCAAACTGAGAATCACCTTTTTCTAAATTCACATTATCATTTGTCATGTGCGAGTGTGAGTTGTTTTTGAACACAGCTGGAAGTGAACCAATCTCTCCACCCTGCATCTGTCCAGTGTAAGAACAGAAGAAACTTTCTTCGCAGTTTATCTTTGCAGTGTTAACTGACAGTGCCTCGAGCACAAAAACAGGCCACAGCAATGGCTCCATCTAATGTGACGTGGCTGTCAAACAAGCATGACAAGACAGTTAAAGAGGATCGAATATGTACTGTTCATTTTAATATTCATATTACATACACAGACAGATAAAACAATTGTCCCACAATGAATCATTATGTTTAACTCATCTTTGTGTAGAGGTTAGTGTGTAATGCTAAATAATCAAAATTAGAACAAACTCAGTTTCTCTTCAAAAAAGACAAATGCACTTAGCTTGTAGCAACTGCCTCCCTGCAGCACCAATTTAGACAAAATGGGATTTGATTTCATTACTTAAAAATTAACAGCACACTGTGTTTCTCTTGTCAGCTTGCTCAGATTTCTTTTTATTTCTTACTTTGCTTTATTTCTCAGCGACGGCATAACTTTGTTTGCTCTGGAGGCCAATCATTTACATCACTTAAAGATTATCAGGCTGTTCAACCTGACACTGCTTAGAGCTTAGACGTTTCCTTTTCCATTCCCATCATTACATCTGAAGGACATATTTTTCCCCCCATTGTCACTGCAAGGTGTCCTTATAAAATCACAGGTCCATGCAGGGGTTCACGCCAGACAGGTCACCTGTCTCCTCAGCCACCTGGAGGGAGGTGAGAGAACACAGCAGGCTGTCAATCAGACCCAAGAGCAGAGTGGAGGAGGGAAGTGCAGAAGAGAAAAAGAAATGAGTGGGAGGAGTGCACCAAGGCCTTTCTGTAAAATAACAGGTCTGTCTTGATGGATTAATGAACCTTAACCCCATCCTACCCATTTACATAGCACAGTACATCTGTGATTGTATTTACTGTATATTCAAATGTCTTCGTAGTGCATTTAGGGTTCAGTATACAACAGTAAATTTGTACAATAGACATTTTACATTCTGAAACAGTTTGATGTCCATGAGACACCAGAACAAAATGTAGAAATTGCATTGTGCTCTGACAAAACGTTTTCACCATATTTAGCAGAATTATGTCAACAGATAGGAGCAGTGATTTTAATGCAACTGCAGTATGCTCAATTAACAGATGCTACCATTTTATTATGAGAATCTTCAAGGGGTCCATTGCATTGGTTACGTGCAAGCAAGTAGGCAGCTTTTCCCTGGAAAACAAGACTGGAAATCTGGAGGAAAGAACAGTGGTGTTATCGCAGTTCAATGTTCTTCTCTGTGAGGATTCAACACAATCTGCCATTCAGATTTGGGAAATGATTGATGATTTTGCCTCATGTGTAATAAATGTCTGAGAATTTATTTTAGCTTATTAGCCCTAATATTGTATTTAGGTCAAATTAAAAGCTGGGGGTGTCTCTGTGTCTCCAATATACACGCACACAGTCTTAGGCACAGTACCCTATCCCTTTCCCACATGATACACACAGATACACCAGCACACTTCCCCACCCACCCCTTGTGGACTTTCTCACAATATACTGATACACTGGCCCCCCATAAAAAGGGGAAAATTATGCTGCTTCAGCACTGAAAACCTATAAAAATTGATCTTTCCAAAGATCAAGCAGTCTAATTGGCAGAATTAAAAGAAAGTGAAATTTATGAACAAAATATTAAACAATGACAAAAAAATTTCAAGAGAAAACAATCAACTTCAGCCTCACAGCAAACCTCCTAAGGTCTCTCCCTCTCTAATCTTCTCCTTAAATAACTTCTTCTAAATGTCTTTTACATCTCCTGCTGCTCCGGAGTGTAGAACTAAGTTACAGTCTGCTAATAAGCCCTGTCCTCTCCATACACCACAACCCAAACTCCTGAGCTCTTCCTTCAGGTACCCCTTTTCCTGCTCATACTGGCGACAGACCAGGAGTACCTTCTCAACAGTCTCTTTTTCCTGACAGGACCCACACATGCCAGAGGGATGTTTCCCAATTACTTTCAAAGGGCCATTCAAGCTAGAATGTCCCAACCGCAGTCTATAAACACCACCTCCTCCCTTTTTGACCTGCCCACCTCAAATGACTTTCACCTTCTCAGCCTCACCTAACTGGAACCTACAACCTATCCAGGTGAGCAGGGGGTGAGCTAAACAAGAAAAAAAAACACAAGTTATATCTGTTAGGTTGAAGGTGGGGGGACAGGACACAAATGCACACTAACTAAGGGGAGGTTACAAAATAAGGAATTTAGTAAATTGTGAAAAGGTAAACATAAAAGACTACATACAGAAAGTCACTTGCAAGGAGGAAAAACCTAATTAAACAAATACAAATGCAACAGAATAAAAAACTAACTAGCAAACCACATGGAACCAGGGACAGACAGGAAAATAACTGAACTAAGTGAACTAACTGAATAACTAACTGACGAGGGGAGAACCAGAACACAAATTCAGTCCAAGTCCAAAATGCACTGCTCATTCCAGAGAGCTCACAGTCTCTTGTACAGGCCGATTGATCAAGTATTACTGAGGGACCAGGCTTAGCGTGGTGTGCTCCAGGTTGGTTTATTAGAGACAGCTGAACTCTATGAAGTTGATTAGACACATGGACCAGAGTCAACAAGAGTGCTGGGAGTAGTAGTTCGTAAAACCAGGAAGTCCAGAGGGTGACAAGGGGATGATGGGTAATGCCTTTTTGCAGCCGGAGGAGAGCAACTGCAGCGCCTTGCTCCAAAATCTGTGGCTGTCTTGATCTCAGGAACCTAATGTTTCCTGTGTAGGTACGACGTCAGAACAAGTCAACATTAAGTTGGACACAAATCTAACCGGCATGCACTACAAGCCGATCACTGGTGATTGAATCTGCGCAGAACTTGCTCATCTCGAACAAGCCCATTTTGACCGAAAACCAAAATTGTCATGTATCAGTGGGGATTATGTTAGACGTTATCAGTTTAATTGTAGTGGTCAACATGAGCAATGAGATTAAATTCAATTCAATTCAATTTATCTTTATTTGTTAAGCGCCAAATCACATTTCAGAAAGTCATTTCAGGGCACTTTACATAGCAAAGTTTAGGACCTTGCAAAAATATAAGTGTACATGTAAAGAAAAAAATGCAGAAAACCCAATAGTCCCATTTGAGATCCCTCTAGATCCAGAGGTTTTAGCCAATTATAGACCAATATCCAATCTACCCTTTATTTCTAAAATCCTCGAAAAGGTG
>JAUMTR010000019.1:19162897-19191156 GCA_032270685.1 Microctenopoma stevenorrisi | reverse complement strand
AAAGGGAGTTTTTCCTCTCCACTGTTGCTCAAGTGGGACTGTTGGGTTTTCTCTGTATATATTGATATAATGTGTAACGTCTTAAACCTTACACTGTAAAGTGCCTTGAGATAACTTTTGTTGTAAAATGGCGCTAATTTTTTATAAATAAAATTGAATTGAATTGAATTGAATTGAATTGAGCAAGCACTAGGCAATAGTGGAGAGGAACAACTCCCTTTAAGAGGAATAAACCTCCAGCAGAACCAGGCTCAGGGTAGACGGCCATCTGCCTCGACCGGTTGGGGTTAGTGGACAGAGGAGAGAGAAAAGAAGGTAACAAAGATCAACAACATCAACATCAACAACAACAACGAGCAGAAGACTCAGCACTGGTCAGGCACAAGGTGAAATTACACAACTCCAAGGTCGAGGACACCTGCAGAAAGGTACAGAGAGAAAGAGAGACAGAAGGATGAAGCACAACTAGAGGAGACACAATGTTAACAACATGTAATGATGTCATGATGATAGAGAGAGAGCGAGAGAGGGAGAAAGAAGGAGAGAGAGAAGCTCAGAGTGTCAGGAAAGTCCACCAGCAGACTAAATCTATAGCAGCTGAACTAATAGATGGTTCAGTCACCTGATCCACCTCTAACTATAAGCTTTATCAAAAAGGAAGGTTAAAGGTAGCGAGGGTGTCTGCCTCCTAAACTTTAACTGGGAGCTGGTTCGACAGGAGAGGAGCTTGATAGCTAAAGACTCTGCCTCCTAATCTACATTCGGAAACTCTAGGAACCACAAGTAGACCAGCACTCTGAAAGCAAAGTGCTCTGCTGGGATAAAAAGGTTCTATCAGGTCTTTAAGATATGTGGGGGGCTGATCATTTAGTGCTTTATAAGTGAGGAGAAGGGTTTTAAACTCCATTCTAGAAATTTACAGGAAGCCAATAGAGAGAAGCTAATGTAGGAGTAATATGATCTCTCTTTTTTTAATGTGTATGTCAGGGGTGAGCAGCCGTGGTTAGTGGTGTATTGGTGGTTAGCGACCTACACAGCAACAACGCATTTTCAGTCAGTAATACATTCAATTTTTAAAACCCTAAACATTCTGAATATTCATTAACCATGACAACATAGAGGTAATAAAATTTTTATACTTGGCAATGCCCCTTGTGTCTGTTTTACCAAGAAAAACATATTCTAGTAATTTGGTGGATACCTACATTATGTCTACAAAAATATTATTATTGCAATACACATTACGTGTATAATATGTGATATACTTTCTCAATACAGTGAAGTGTCTCTAAATAAGTGCAGCATCACAAGGTCGTTTGTTTTCATTTTTTTGCCATTTTCACTATTAATTTGGTTGTATTAAGACAGCTGCGATAGGCTCCAGTACCCTCTGCAACCCGACTTCGAATAAGCCGTTGATAATAGATGAATGAATGTATTATAAGTTTTCACGTTAAGAAAAGTTCTGGTGCATAACAATGGACTGACAGGAAAGTAATGACAAAGGATATTTTTCCTGGTTTAGCTAAACAACAACATGTCCCGCCATCCTATGCCTCTGATTGGCGGAATCCGTTTGCACTAACCAATCGTTAGTTCTCTCAAAACATAACTTAAACAGACAACAGCGGCAGAACAATAATTGACGTACCTGCTGCAAATAAATGTGCTAATAAAAGAGCACACCAGTATGAATGTAGACTGTCACACACAGCGTAGGGACTAAAAAGCGATGCATACCTGCTTATACCCTGTATTAAATAGCAGCCTATACCCGTTTAGAATTGGGTATACGCTGTGATGACCTAATAGGAAGTGGCTATATGCTGTATACCTGCGTATACCCTGGACTACATTACTGGCTGTGGTCTTAGAGAGCTGTGGCCTGGCCTGTTTCCCAACAGCTTCTGGTTGGCTGAACACACCTGATCCAGGTAATCAGCAGTGACAAACGCAGAGAGAGCTGAAAAAGAAGTAGAACTGCGACTGTCTAGGCCCCTGGTTTCTGTCTAGCTACTGTATCAGGCTACCTCACCAATCATCTATCTAGCTATGAGACTATTATATAGGGGATAAGGCTATAAGCTCATTTGCTGTTAACTTCCTGCAGCAGTACCTCTCCCTCAAAATGACTAAAGTTTTACTTCCTCTTGGAGTCTAAACTTATCCATTCTGCTCTGTGTATGGAATTCCAATACAAGTAATTTGGTACTATTGCTTCCAACCTTCCTACCTTTTTTTTCCTTATGGGTCTGAGAAGAGAGCAGAATTTATAAACACACACAAATGGAGCTTAATTAGAAGCTGCTTTGATAAGAGCTCGACGTATATTGAGTAAGCTTGGGACTTCCAGTAAATTGTGGGGGTTTCCAAGTGGAAGGAGGCAGGAAACAGAAGCACATCTGATCATCATACTCAATCATGTGCAATTAATCTCAGTTGTGGGTGAAGGTATGGGTTGGTTGTAAAGTCCCCCCCCCCTTGCATCATTACACACTCGGATGCACGCTGCCTTTTAAAAGGTGTGCTGTGGTGGTCTATTAGTGCATTAGACCGTGCAGTGTACAAGCAAGGCTGGGGACATTACCCTCACTGTGTGTCATGACACTGTACCCTTATCAAGGTAACCTGCAGGTTACAGGCACTCTGTGAATGGAGTGCTCTAATCCACATGTCACTCTTTTTACATGATGTCTATTTGGCCGAAGCTTGTGTCTATTATTACACCTTTTTTTCAAATACAAATATATATCATATTTTACAATGAGTTTACATTCATGTACAAAAAATTGATTTTGAGTAGCATAGTTGGTTTAAATGGATTTAATTAATTAATGGTTCTAATTAATTTAATTTCTGGATCTGTGATGACCCTTCATCCCCACCTGCCTGTTCAGAGAGTCATGCTGTGCTATATGGGTAGGTGGTGTAGGCGGATAGTGGTTTGCTTGAAAAATGGGGTGGGACTTTAAAGTGCATAAACAACTGCCCTCCTAGTTTGTCTCTGGGTTGGATGGCTATCTGGAACCCTCTGTGGTATGAGAATTAATGAGCACTAGCTGTTCTCGTGAACCCTTTTTTGTTTTTGTTAGTTGCCTGGCTGAAGTGCACTTCCCTAACTTCAAGTCTAAGTTAAGCTGGTCATTGACTTTTCCTTATATTGATTCCAGCTGCTATTGATGCATGAAAGCTATGGTTGAATTTGTCGTAATCTATTAGAATATTAGGCTCTGACCAGACAGGCTGCTATTTGCAGTCTGCAAATTGTGAGGTGCAGTTTACAGTTTAAAAAAAAGATACAGCAGCTTGCGCCATCTTCTTTATTGCTACTAGCAACCATCAAAACACTGTTGTTACCCTAACTGCTCAGATTTAATTTTGAGACACAGTTCGTTGGTAGTTGACCTTCAACACCATTCTTAAAAAATTATGGCATCTGTAATCCACCCTTTTTCAGGCCCATCCTCTCAAAATACTTTTAGATATAATTGCTTTTTATACCAGGAGACTTTAGAGAATTAGATCAGATCGATTTATTTTTTGCAGAACTGTGCTCTTGATTATGTCTTCACATTGATTCTTCACATTGAGTTTTACTGTAGTTGAATTCTATTGAGCCAGAATTGTATTTTATTTTGAAATATGTCACACATTCACATGCCCTAAGCAAACAATAAGAATTTTTCATCCTTCTTTGTTGTTAGATGACCCAGTGGATTCTGCTTAACAAATGTCCAAAAAGTCGCCATGGTACATTTATGGTTATTAAATTTTTGCATAGACAACAGGAAAATCTTTTCCTCATTGGTAATGGAATGTATATTTATCTGTCCATCCATAAAATTAGATCAATGATTATGTGAAACGCTGAATCCACTACTTTTTATGATACATTAACCTCATATTCACTTATCACAAATGGTGTTTGTATCATCAGCACAGCGATAACAAACCGCAGTGGAGATACAGATTAGACTCTTTTTGTAATTCCAAGCCTTCCTCCTTCTCCTCCTCCTCACTGTTTTAAACTTTATTTTGTAGTGACAGATATAGCAGAACAAGAATAGCACGAATAACAACAGGCTGTTAGTGCTGATGGAAAAAGCCACTTTAACTTTCAAAGTTTCACAATTGTCACATCAGTTACCGTCAGTATTTTATTTCTCTTTGAGGATATGCAATTACCCAGACTTGTCAAATGATAAGCTGCAGAACTTCTGACCCCATTTGTGGCAGTCAAGTTAACCGTCTGACACCTTTCACTTCTGCTCATTGACCGTTTCCTGAGGGCATCATGTACTTTACTTTACTTTACTTTGCTTGGCAGACGCTTTTATCCAAAGCGACTTACAAGGAGGGGTGGATCTGGCTGGGTGTCTGGCTCAGGGACACACCTGGTAGGTGATAGATTAGGAGTCAGACGGGGTTCGAACCTGCGACCTTCTACATCCCACATCCCACATCCCACATCCCACATCCCACATCCCACATCCCACATCCCACATCCCACATCCCACATCCCACATCCAGTCTGACGCTTAACCCATTGAGCTACCAGGCCGCTTATGTAGCTGCCACATGAGTCCTATCACACATGGCATGCCTCAAAGTTTTATTTATTTTTCTGGGTGCATAGAAAATTACTAATTTGGCAGTAGTCCTTAATACAATTACAAGACCATTACTAATTTTAAGGTTCCCTATTTCCTGGCTAGGTTCTCTCAGCCAAAATACACCTGTGACGTTAAGACTTTTTTTCCTGGGAGAACTGCTGCAAATGGGGACTGAGCAACTGTTTTGGCAAATCTGGAGGAACTGCAAATAAGATGCTTTCATAGATTCGGCGAGAAGAATGGTGTGGGACAGTCGTGGAGAACTATAAGTTGGCAGCTATGAGGCATAGAGAGCTGGGTATAGTGGAGTGGGAGAAGTGCCTGTGCCTGTAGCAGACATGCTTAAACCTTCTCCCTTCATACGTTGGAGCACATGAAGGCCGGAACATGTTTGTATCTTTCATCCTGTCATAATGCAGAACATATCAACACAATGGAAATCCAGATTATTCGGAAAGCTGTTTTTTGTTAAATTTAGTAAAAGTTATTATTTAATTTGTGCTAAAACATGCAAATACTCATTATGTGGGGCACATACATAAAAAACAGGGCTTTTCTGTAAACAAGGTTATTCACATGAAAACAGAGAAAAAGGTTTGGAGTTTTATATTCATACTTGCTGTTTTTCTGACCTTCACTGGCATCAAAGTCCACTTTTTACTCCATTACACAAAAAGGGCTGACATGTTTGCCTGAGGACCATTCAATTTCAAAGGTGGATTTTGTATGTAGACAACAACCTAGTAATTTCCCTCGGTGCGGCAGCTGAGCACACTCGTCTGTGCAATGACAAACGGAAAGGGTTATCCAGTCCCCTCAGAATACCTCACAAACATCGCTCAGATCAACCTAATTTTGCCCAAGGCTCTCTTCACCTGCTTCAAAACTAGAGCAATGCATTTGCAAATATTTTCAAGAATTCCCACTTCTGTGAGCCTGCAGTAACAGTATCTCTGCAGGGGTGTGTCACTTTCCCCTGAGGACAGGGAAATAATCTTTGAGGCCTTCAGTTTTATTCAGACTGCAACAATTACAAACATCATGGTGGAAAAATCACATACTCCACCAGGGGCCCTGAACTACTTTTAGTAGTTGCCACATGTGTTTGCTGCTTAATTATTAATTTTCTAATTTTCTTTGTACAGCATTATTCACAAATATGTATACTGCATTCTGGTGAAAACAGTTTGCAGTACTCAGTGGGCTTCAAAAACCCATGGAACAGATATTGCAAAAGTCATAGTTACCAGTATCAAGTAAGAACTGATGGCTCTCATTGCACTGGATGAGTCACGGAAATAACCACTCACTAAGAAATTACAATTTTTTTTTGAAAGTTTGGGGGATTAAAAATCAAAGCTAGCCAAAACCAAGAACTAATATTTCACATAATTTTCTCTTACTGGACAACTGTCCAAGAAAAGCATCACACTATTTTTCAGGAATAAGTCATGTGGGAGCTGTGGGCTGACCTATAGTGGGTCTTTACCCCGAGACTAGAGCAGCTTTTAGAACAGGCAGCCAAACTTTAGGTCAGCAGGGATTAATTAGCTTTTTGAAACCCACCCAGCAGATGTCAAGGTAATCTTGGGATACGGGCTGCAGAGGTCAATGCAATATCTCAGAGCGGGGGGAACGAGAGCTGTTCCCACCAGTGTCGAACTCTGCTGTGCCAGGCATTAGTCCCACATAGGAAGTGCAAATCTCTAGTCCACATTCCGATCACTATAATGGTAAAACATATAATTAGGTCATACCTTTCCTGCCTGCACAAATCAACATAACTTTTAACTATACTTCATGTCAATCCACCTAGAGGAGTATGTGTGAATTGCCTTTTCAAGTGGACAAATCTAAAGAGACTTTTTGGTCTCTTTATAAATCAAGTCTTCACACATGCGGTGAAGAAGGAATTGTCAGTTTTTCCTTGTGCCTGTTTTACTTGGGGAACAGAGTTTCGCATAGCCCGTTAAACTCAGCTGTTCTCCAGCACTGTGCCAGCACAAGAGGAAGAACTGGCCAAAGTCATTATTATTCTGTGAAAGGTGAGAAAACACACCGAGCTGAGAGGCGTCAAGATCAGAATTGTCAAGGACTGGTGTAAACTGAGCTGATCCTCCTGATCTTGCAAAAATATGCTAGGAGCACATATTATACCATATGATGTTAATTATTTTGGGTAGAATACTAACTCCTTAGCATTTTCTCACTACACTATACAGTATATATGCTAAGCTTTCTGATGAAATATACCATAGTGTTTTGGCGATTTTAAACTTTCAGAATGTATAGTATATAAATAATTACTCATATAAACATTTCTACAGAATGAATCACGTGTGTCCTGCTGTGGGACAATAATCTGCTTCCATTATTAGAATATTGATAATTATTCTCACGCAGATGGAAATTTAGATGTGACAATGCTCTTATGCTACTATGCATTTTTGGCAGCTTTACTGCAGTGGTTCATATCTGATAATTTAAACACAGCCTTTCTTCCTGTGAAGGAGATGATAAAGAGGTAGAAAGAGTGAAAACAGAAAGATTACAGTATTTTCATAACAGTGGCTGAGAATAGCCGAGTTCACTTTGTTCGTGGTTGACCCCGCTGTTGGGAATTGGTGACCTGCTCTGCAGTGGCACAGCGTTAATGACTCAGAAAATGCAGCCAGGCAGGGAGCTTCCATCACACCATCACTGTGGCCACCATAACACTAAATGTGCACTACTTTAATAAGCAGGTGCGTCGCTTCAATGTAGGTCTCATCAAATTCAACAATTAATATATTTAGAGCCAATTTGATGGTGAACATTTTTTCTCTTACAACCCATTAAAAAGCACAGTTCAGTGTAGTACGTATAAATACTGTCCTTTCTCTCTCCGTCCCGCTCTCTGTTTTTTTCTGCAGGTGTCGCTGGTTATGATTCATATGCTATAATGGAATGCTATTTTCAAGGTAACAGGATATCTGAAAAATGCCACATATATTTCTGCAGAGTTAGTGCTGAACACAGCAAAGCACTCTGGGAGGAGCGGCAGCCTGAAGCCTCCTGTACTCCCATAAGGAACAGCTGAACTTTTGTCTTGTACAATAACAGATTCTCATTCAGATCGACAGAGCTACCAATTTCATTACGATTTCAGGAATAAGCTGTGTGTTTTATGTGAACTTGTCTGAGCATTTCTGAGCTGGAAACACAGGGAAACAATCCTTGTGCTTGCTTGTAACATAAGCTCTTTATGACTGACGGGTATCATCACGGTACAGTCAAATTAACTATACTACTACTACTACTAGAAGCCAGAAAAAACTGTGACTCTCTCTCTCTCTCTCTCTGCCTCTCATTCTAAGTTGAACTGCATTTTATTGTTTGTCACGCTTGGCTGTAAATGTAAATTGTTACAAAGTGTCTGTGGCACCTGGTACAGTCAGTTCAAGTCACAACTCACAACTCCTCAAAGCAGACAGTGTGGAATCCAGTTATACAGATTATTAGTATTTCTATCGTCTGAAGATTGCAGCTGGTAACATTCTCTGCACGTTACCTTTTTTTTTGCATCTGTTCGTAATCCGTCTGTCTGTGTCTTGTTAAATCAAGGTACTTCTTTTAACATTATACACTGTTAGGGGTACATTCTATGAGCCTTATGTGTCAGGGGTCTACAGATAATTAATATGTTATAAATGCACAGACAGAAGGTCAGAAGTATGCTATACTATAATAGGTTAGTATTTTCTTGTGTATTATTTTATTCAGCTGTATTTATTCTGTCCTTCAGAAATAAACTTCACACGCCGTATCCTTTTCATTTGAACTGAAGAAACTAGTTACGGCAAATGAACAGATGGAGTAGGTGGTCGAGATGAAAGGCTTAAATTGTCGCTCTTCACAAGGAATTCTCCTTTTTTTGTCCCTTTCCACTTGGCAGCCAGAGGACAAGGTCATCAAAAGAAAAGCACATTATGAAGAGTCACTGTCCTGCATGAGGACACTTCAAGGGCTTGTACAGTTAAAAGAGAGCTTCTTGCTCACTATGAAGCTGTGATACTCCGTAGTTGAGATGAGCATGAACAAAGACACCATAAAGGTCAGAGAGAGAAAAAAAGGAAATGACTCTGTGTCATTGATATTTGAGACACAAAGCCATTGTTTAGTGAAACTCAATTGCTGAGAACTTCATCAGGAACACAATTAGAGAACGTAGCACTCATCCAGCTGAGAGTAGGGGAGCTGGGTGCGCAAGAATCAGAAAAATTTACAACGACTATCAATCAGTGGCCATTGATGCAATCTAGATTAGGCAAAGTTTTCAGTCTGCAGCACTTTAATCAGAATATCAGATACCATCAATTTGTTAATTGTGCAAATTCAAGTATGTGGAGAATCTTTTACATTAAAAAATAGAACATATTATGTAATAAATGATCTGAAGACAAAAAGAAAAATTTCATTGTACTACCATTATTCATAGTCCTAACTGCTCCACTTAAAATTTAAAGTGCAGCTTTTTTCCACTGGTGTGTACGACTCCTTTTCCTGTCTAGCTAAATAGTAAAAGTCGGAGATTTAGCTAACACATATATTTAAATAAATCCCCCACACTTGGTGTACCCTACATAGATGTCACTGGGCTTATATTGGGGGCTTCAGCCAAGTTCCAAGTCATATGTTATTACTCTAAAATGTTGAATCTCTGTGTGAGACATACAGGTTTACTAGACACAGAAGCCACACAATTCTTTATCTTGCACCCGTGTTGCATGTATTAATTGCTCAGCCCACTAGTGCTGCTGCTACCATGACACTGTTCTACTGCAAAGATTTTTTATGAATTATATTATTATATTGCGTGCCCAATATGTCTCAATGGCAGGATATGCAAACATCTAAACCTGGCTCAAGTCATCATTATATATTCAACTGTTACACAACACTGTTCTGCATTCAGCTCTGACAGCACTAAATAGCATTTACAACTTGCTGTCTCCCGTTCACTTCAATTTATTTCATTTTATTTATATAGTGTCAAATCACAACAAATTCATGGATCATGAAGAAAGACGTCTGTGGCTATTGTTAGTCTGTCCTCATATCTTCACATACATCTTTCTCTGTGGTCTTATTTTAATGTACTAGAGTGCTTGTGATTATATGTCTCTGTTTTGTCATGTATGTTTAGTGTCTTATACCTATACAGTATATTATAACAGCTTCCCATGGCATATAGATGAAAATAGCCTCTTGGCTAACTCCTAATGTGCATAGTCAGTGGGGGGGGGGGTCTAAAAATGGTTACACTGGATGGTAAGGGGGTGGCATTAAAACTAACCTAAGCTGGATCCTTAATGCTGTTGCTACTGATGCCAACCTCCTTGTTAAGCAGTGGGCAATTTAGCATGCATGACATAATGAAAAATGAGGAAATAATAATAAGAAAACACTGTACTCTTTTTCATTATCTTTTAAAACCAGAAGGTTGTTCCACTTGAACATTTTAGCTCTGACTGTTTTTCTTTGTTTTTCCCAGTTCTTTGCAAGTTGAATGTTGTCTTTGTTGTTAGTGAATGCTACATCAGTGGCGGGTGATTCATTTTCAATGATGATTTGATGAAATAAAGTAATTTAAAAGGCATATTCACGGTGCAGTCTTGTACTTAATTTCCATCCTCTTGTACTTTGACTGCTCTGTGTAAATATTTTAAACACTTTCTGATGAGGTCATCATCCCCAGATATACTGATCTCAGCAATGTGTAATGCTGTGTCATGTTTTATTATGAATTCTGAAGTTTATTCTCTAGACAAAATAAAGTATTGTAACATCTTCCGGTGTGGTTCAGCTGAGAGGATATTACAGTTCTAACACTGGGGTGAGAGTATTCACATGAATTCAAGAGCTTGGAATAGTGGACTTATTTTTACTCAGTTTATGTTTAATGCATCAGTTATGAATGTGGATATACCTGAATCCTCCAAGCTGAGCTGAGAATATTCTGAATTATCTAAGAAACTGATCTTTGTGTGAAAGACGTGCAGGTTAAAAAAAAAAATACACTGGCCTGTACACTATATCTTTGGTCATTACTTTTAAACATGAGATGATCTCTCTCCTATCACGAAGCAGACTGTAATGCTTCCAGGCTCAAGGAGAGATTATGTGGATTTTCAGCAGTTTATCATCAGTTCCCACTGTGTGGTTTTCAAGAATATAGTGATCAAAACATGATGGATAACTTTCACTTCAGCCCTCGTCTGCAATTCCTCTCGGCAGCACCCACAGCTATGTGGGCGTTAATGTGAATGTACGTAGCCATGCAATCTGTCATGCTTGGTCATAGCGCACTGGGGAGCAATTAACTTTAATCAGGCTTCAACTGGGTCAGTAATTCCAAAAGCAATCACAATACTCCAGACGTTCTGACGTTAAATGTAGCCTTGGTGCAAAGTCTTCAATAACTGATTTGGTTCTGTCTTCACTGAAAGTGACTGTCCAGTCTCTTTTTTTTTTAGACATTTGAATTGACAGTTTTTCGGGGAGAGTGATCATCTCTCATTGACAGGTTGGAAGATGTCAGGGAATGGAAAAGAGCTATTGTAGATAACTCAAAATAAAAAAAAAAGAAGTAACAATTGGTCATTTTAAAGTCAACTTAATACCAAAAACCGTTTGCATTTAGGTTGCACACCAGCAATTGTATTTCCAAATGCTTTTTGAATGTACACATACAGGAACAGGTTTAATTTCTGTGCACATGACAGTAAAACCTTTGAATCTTGAATCTGTAACTTGGCAGTATTACCTCTGCATGCCTTATCTATCACTTATCTTGTTAAGAGTCATAAAGCTCCTGCTGTCCATTGGCAGGAAGTGGGGTACTGATTGACCGCAGGGCTGACACATGCGTGACTTTCTCACTTCAGAATCTCGCCTACCCATAACTAATGTGTTCCCTATTGTTCAGGTTCTCATTCTCTCTCTCTCCTCTTCCTTTTAGGAGCTAAATTTCAGCAACCCTCTGGAGGCAGGACTAAATCAAGTTACAGAAACGTGCATGGCTGCAAGTGAAGCCGTCACCTGTGATTGGTTAAAGGTGAGAGCTTCCTCGTCTGAAGCACGTGAATCCAGTGGAAAGGCGGACAGTCGTAATTGACAACCAAATTCTAAACATGCGATATTGTGCCTTATCACGGTGCTCTGAACCCCATAGCATGCCTTCAACAGTCATTTGTAGTCATACAAACCCTACAAACCCTCTATAAATCAAATCCAGTTTAAGTTTAGAAAGCAACATGCTCCTTGCTGTGGAATGCAAATAAAAATGAATTCTTTTACAGTTCAAAAAATCCTTCCGTCGTATGTAGCTGTGTATGTGTGGCTGCTTAGCTGATGCTTTTTTTTTGCTAGCTTTGTGTGTGTGTATGTGTGTGAAGTCCTTGTTTACATCTGTTCCAGTGTGCCGGGTTCATTGTGGGTGAGCATTTATTCGATAAAGGCTTTCAAAAGGCTTTCGAAAAAAGGGATTTCAGATGAATCTTGTTGCTCTGTCGTTTTCTGCTCCCTGTTAGATTTTGGTATGAAAGCTGAAAGATGAAGATTGGAGCCACGTGGGTTTCATTTGACCTCTAGGCTGACTTATTTAAAATTCGAGCTGACCTTGTGCATATTCAGATTGAAAAGTAATGTATTCCTCATCAATGTAAATGAATTTGTCCTATGGTGACAAAGTCGTATTCAAATCTAACCATGATCTTGGTGATTCTTCTATTCTATTCAACAGATGATACAGATATGTCTTTATGTCTTGCACTAAGGAAGCCTGAACTCTGACTCTAATCTCATACATTTTAAACATTTCATTTTCCAGACTTAGTTATATAAAGAGTTAAAGCTAGAATCAGTGATTTCACCCTGTTAAAATGAAAAACAATGGGTATGCCAATATTTGTAGCTTTAATTCCCATCTCGCCGTGCATCCCTTACCTGCCGACACCTAATGTGAACGCTGTGCAGGTATCAGAAAATCAATATTGTCAGTGAACATTTCATTGTCAGGACTGCAGTCGCCTCGCGAGGAAATTCCAGGGCTTGAAAGTTGTAAACGCTTATGAAAATGTTTTTCTTTTCCAGGTTGAAAGACAAATGCGTTACCTGTTTGTGTGAGATTGATCGTTATTACCTAAATACATGATATCCTGCTGCTCATTCGTATCTGATGGAGCTGCAAGCTGACACATTACTGAGAACACTGGCATCCTTATCAATATTCACTCTGCATCCTGAACCACTGCGAACAGATGGCTTTGCTGCTCTTTTTACACAAACCCACAAGAAATTGTTACAACTTTTGAATACAAAACACAATGTAGGCTCAAATAATGGAGTGTCACTCTGAATAATGTCCACATTTCTGATGGATTTGGGCTCATAATGGATTCTTAATTAATGCTTGTAAGTTCTGAAAGGCGCCTGCGCCCGCACAAATGATAAGGCTCTCTAACTCGCGGGCCCCTTTATGGAATCGGTGGACATGAACATGATGACGATAATGTTGATGGCGTTGATGATAACAGCTCTATTTAGATTCATGCATGTCTGTACAGGCACCAGTCTGCCATACATCTATCTGCAGTGCTCTAATATTCTCTAATCTGGGCTGAGAGCATCATTTGTCTTAAGTGTCAAAGGCACTTGACATTACAGGCCCTTCGGCTCGCATCTCAAATAGAGGCTGACAGGGAACTGCCAGGCAATTTGGAGCCATCTGAGACAGCACTGATCAGTCACACGTCTCTTCTGTGTGCAGTTTAAAACGTAACGCACTAAGATGACTTTTAGAAAACTCAACCTGAGCTCTGACGCCAAACTCAACGGTACAGCACACGGGGAGGGCTGCATGCTGGAATGAGAAGATGAGCAGATTATTCACTGAGTATTGCAGCGTGATGGGCTTGGCCCATTTAGTAATATATCCAAAGCCATTTAGGGGATGGGATCGAAGCTAGAAAGAGGGAAAGCTCTTGAATTGATCCTGTGTCTTTAGGACAAAAATGATCCAACTCTGCATACCTTCAGCACCATATCATTTCTGCATTGTTTTTGTATCACAGTTGATTTCAAGGAAATAATAAGAGGTGCAAAAAGCCTTTTTCCACTCACTCCCTTCCTGGTTTAACCTGCACTGCTGCTGTGTCTGATAAATGTCACAGCAATGATTTATTTCCACCAGATACCCATAACGTCACTGTTCTGTCAAATTCATTCACTCTGATCAAGGAGCAATTTCAGCAGATGCACTAGAAGGACTTTTTTTCATTTATTTTTTGACATTTTTGCCAATATGTCTGACATGCAATATATGCAAATTGAACCTCTCCAATCAGCATCTTCTTTGGTTCAATTGGTCCAGACCTTTTTTCTCTCATCTGACAGTCTGTGCATCTAATTTTGATCATGAAAATAGCCTTATTATTTTCTTGATAAGGGTATGCCTGTTGAGATGTCACTATTCTGTTCTTGCAAAGCAATCACCCAATTCATTCAATTTGGATTCAAAATATCACTTGCACCTCTCGGGGGAGATTGTTACCTCTCTTCAGCATGTAGGTACATGCGCGGATGCATGCATACGCACACATGCTAGCACCTCATGATTGTCATCTTGAAAGAGCCTTGAATGATCGATGGTTTTGCAATGTATTCAAGGCCAAATGGGAACACTGAGTTCTTTCACCCAGTTTCTCCAATTTCTTGCTGTCTGCGTTGCCAGGAAAAGGAGAAATGGTGGTGTCTATGTGTGGTTCCTCATCTGAACATAAAACAATGGGTGGCATGAGTTAGGGGTCACCAAGACGCGCTTCAACAACTTGTGGAGCAACAGATTCAAAGAAACATTTTATATACCTATCCCTCTGCTCCTGGGTGGTTCTGACTCAAACCTGCATGATCCCTGACTCCCCCTGTGGGTGTGTTACCCCTGAGAGGTTGAAAAATGAACGGCAGCAAAGCCGATCTCAGGAACTGTTACCGAACAGCTGCACTGTGAAATTGATATTAATTAAAATTGATTATTCAATCTGGGACACATGGGTCATTAATTTCTAATCTCTCCCTTCAATCAATAATATATCCCTCTCTATGAAGATTTTTTTTATAGCTTTTAGCGCTTGTTTATGAATAAAATTATTACAGTGATTGCATTCCTTAATTAAAACCAAGGCTTCCTTGCCTTATCATTGTTTTACTGATTTTTTGCATCTACAATAGACAAAAATGATTAGACTCAAAGAAAAGAATGATTAGGAATAGGAAGAAACTCCTGCAACTCACTGCTTTGCATCAGAACGTTTGGACTTTAAATCTGCTGGACCAGAGGAATGGTGATGTCAGAGATTAATGTTAGTCTAAATTATGACTTTATATTTTTCTCTTAGTTGTCCTCAACAGTGCAGGGTGGAGGGAGACAGCACAGGCTATTAGATGATAAATGGATGAATTAAGTAATTTAACATAAACTGTGGCAGAAAACATTCTGTTTTTATTATTATTATAATACTATTAACTGATAGATGGACAACAACAGTGCATTGTAAGTCAGGTCCATTTATCGTAAGTTTAAGTTTCAGTGTCCCACCTGATCCATAGGCTTCCAGTAGAATATACTGCTGAGCTTTCAAGCTTCCCATTGTTTGACATAAAAGCAACCAAAATTATGTTTTTTGAAGCAAACCTAATTATTAGGTTGTGATGAAACCAAACAGATTTTTTCAGTGTACGTGTACAGATCCCCACCCTGTCCTGTGTGAGGTAATGTTTAGGCATACAAAGTATTTTGGTTATGGTAAGAGACAGGTTGTGTTTAAATTCCATTTTTAGCATCAGGGGTGAATTTTCACTTTTGGATTAAACACACCATGTTCATATACCTGGAGAAAAACAAACTTTTGATAAACTTGATGAAAAAATAAGTCAGGCCATTTTATTTCATAAAAAATGTGTTTGTTCAAAACCCGCGTTTAAAAGCAGGCAACTTTCAGTATGTTCTCATCACTAGTCACTTTATGTGGACACAGAAACGCAACACAAACTTCTTCACACACAGTGGTTTGCCACAATACAGCCTGATTGGGTGTTGTTTATGTTTGTTGGTTCAGCCTTAATTATCCTTGCTGTTTGGTACGCATCTTCTCCTTCTGATTGCTGACGCATATCACCATGAGGTTGCAAAGAGGAGCATCCTGTGCATGTCAACAGCAGCTTCTCAAGTGCCACCGCGGCTCCTAATGATCATTTCCCAACACTCCAGGCTGCTTGGGATTTGATTTGGAGTGAGTGTGTGTGTGTGTGTGTGTGTGTGTGTGTGTGTGTGTGTGTGTGTGTGTTGCAGGAATAAGAGCTTCTTTTAACAGCTTATATTCTAGAACTGTGATTCTGAAGGACATAAAGATCTGTCTTTCTCTGAAGTGATTGCATTACTGCTTTTATTAACATAATAGATATCTGTGCTCATAGAAATACAGCATACACAAATCATTTAAATTAAGATATGTAATATATATAGACGCCTGCCATATACAAAGATGTATTTAATTATCTGATTTGTAGCAATCTTGTATTTAAATCTCAATAATCACCCACAGATCTGTGAACCCAAACAATGTATTGTTGATAAATAGACTAAAGGAACTAGTTTGAGAGGTGGATTGACATCCCTTTTTCATCTTTGAACAATCAAAATACCACAATGCTGAGTATCTGCTGATACCAATCAAATCTATTTACCATCACCAGTACTGAGATGATGAAGTGTGCTTACAGGGACATCTGAAGTTCACACCATGTGTGTCAATTGCATATACAAAATAGGGGACCCAAACGCAAACCAGAACGAGAGGGATCAAACAGAAAGTATCTTTATTTATTATTATTATTATTATTATTTAATAGCACAAACAGGGAAATAAAACTGAACAAAGAATCACTTCAGGAGGAGGCAAAGCTACAACACTAAAAAAACACTAGAACTGAAGTGGGAATGAAAAGTGTAGGAAGGGAGTAAACTCTAGAGTGGCATGAGAAGGAGAAATGGTGAACATGGAGTGGCAGAGATAAGGGAAGGAGCAAGGAAAGAACAGAAACTGAACCCAAGCCTACCAACAGAAGTGAGGAGAATAATGACGAGTAGAGGAGCGGAGACGAGGACATCGACCCACATAACGGGATAAACTGACAAAGCCCTAACCTAACCCTAACCTTGTTCTCCTTCAATCAAACCATGAGCTGAAACCAGTTGAGGTGGTCATTCCCGTGCCACCGCGTGCAACCCAGTCTCCTGATGAATATATTCATATACAACTAAACCATTCCAATTACGTTTTTCTATGGAACGTATTTGCGACCCGACTACGTTTTGAAACATTGAAAAGTCCCCGCTGAGGTTGGGTTTATGCAAGATTAGTACAGAGGTTAGGGTTAGAAAAAGATTTTTAATGCAGAATTGTTTGTGAGAAAGAGAGAATTTTATTGAATAACCAGCCCCCAGTTTTTCTCTGACACTAACCCACTGCTGTGATGTCTGATTCTGATCACAAAACATTGCTACACTCACATGTCTGCTGTTGAAGTGTAACGTCAGATATTTTAGCAGAAAACTGGATGCAGATCAGATATTTGGTTGGACAAAAATACGCTACCTGTGAACATATGATCATTATGTTGACAATAAATGTAATCGCCTCACAATCACCTTCTCTACCACCAGTTTGAAAAAAGAGCCATTTCATTTTCAGTGAAATCGTCACAGCAGAGTATTTCTGTCCACTTGCGTTACCTTTATAAAAAACATCCTAATGAACCCACTTTAAATGACTCCAATCTGGGCAGAATGGTTATATTATCTATAAGAGGAGGTCTGTTGGATGAGGTAAGTAACACTCACAGCACTGCATGGCTTCAGTTATCCAGAGGAGAAACGGTACTGACTTCACACTCCACTCCCCCGGCATAGAGACAGACTCAGACATTGACTGTGGAGCCATGTATTTGTAAAAATGTGACACAAATACAAATAATTCATCAATGACCTTGTCCAGCACTGTCGCTTCAGTCCTCTGATGAGAACATGTCACCGCAAAGGATTGTCTAATAAGTGATGCACTGGGAAGCCTGGCCAGAGGTTCCCTAAAGCAATTCTTTTGTAATTGATGTTGCGGCATAAAATGGCTCTCAGTGGGCCGGGCTGATTAGGTTGGTTTTTGTTGCTGTCTAGCCGCTAGCCTCTCACAAACAGTCACTCACCAGGTGGAATGACAGCTTCACATCCAATTATCCCATTAGGCGCGATAGTTGTGAGTCATGTCTGTTTCTCATGTGATCTCTAAATTCGTGTTTGCAGACCAGAACAGTCTGCATTTAATTATTAAAGTCTGATGATTGACTTTCACTTGCACTGATGAACAGTGGTAAAAACAGGCCCATTCAAGCTACTGGAGTTTTTTGAATGCAATTTATAATTTATGAGGGATGAATATGGTGGATTTTCTCTTCTCTTCTGTCTCATCCTGTATTCACTGCCATGTGGACTCTGGGGACTCAATGCAAATGTCCTGGTGTTCCACTTACTCCTCGATCTAACAGGGTTCATCAAGTCTAATCATATGTGTGCTCTGTTGATTCCCTCTCCTCCACAGAGAAAGAAACAGAAATATATCTCATAATCTATGCAACTTTATAATATCTCAAACCACTGTGATGTGATCTGAGGCAACACCTGAACATTACTGTAATACGTGTCTTAGTAGCAGTATATTAGTGTCCAGTGCAATATCACACATCATTATAATGCCTGTATATGTTATGAATATAGATTTTTGTTAGATGCATGGTAAAATGCACAGCTGGTAGACAGTGCTAAAAGCAATGGCCCTTGCACTGTTGGAAGCGTATGCTATAGTTATTGGACAATTAGAATAATTCCTCACAATGTGCTTTTGATGTGAATAACGCTTCTGTTGTGGCATGTTCCTCATGTTGTTCACTGTTGGTAGACGTTGGTCTCATAATACTGTGTTTTTACTCTTGGATGCTCAAAGGGCAACTATAAAAACAGATCTGCCTTTCTTTAACAAACTTTTGAACAGTTGATCACAATACCACATTTACAAAGTAAGTTATTTTATACTTAATGCTTTAAAACATTCAAACAGAAGTTTACCCAAAACACCAAAGCTCGTACATCTTTCTGTCCTTCTCTTATCCCCAGCACATCTACAGTCGATGCAGCCTTACTTCCTAATGAATGGCATTCATCTGGCACCCTGACTAATGTCATTTTACAATGCATGGCAGTGGCCAATAAACTCAGAATTGATTTGTGGTTATACAAAAACACATCAGGCGGAAACCATCACATTGGTAATAAATTGATGCTGATCTGTATGTGGGGAAAGAGCAGCCAAATGCCATCAGAATTGTATTTATTTATATATTTTTTTCATTGGAAGCTCCTCAGTTGTACAATCGATCTCGGTGCAGAGCCTTTTGTTCTCTGAAGTAATAAAGCAGAGCATTGATTTATTGACGGGCGACAGTTACCTTTTGCCGCCTCCTCCCGTTCTCTGTTTCGTTCCACTGTCGGGTCCTTGGGGAGGAAAAGTTTGGTCTGCATGGAAACTGAAGCCTACACTTGGCTACAGTACGATGCACACCCCAACTGACATTGAGATTTAAGTTCCCTGTGAAAATACATGAAAGTATTGATCAAGACAAGCAGATTTGTTCTGAAAAAGGGGTTTGATAAAGACTGGGGGCTTTATCACTGTGCACAAAGATGTTGACAGTATAGGTCCTGTGAGCAGGAGTTGATACAGGGACACGGTGACACACACAATAGCAGAACATTAGTTAGCTTTCAGAAATATCAGAAGTATCAGATATTGTGTATTTGTATTTACATGTTTCTGTATGTTTTTTAATCTTTGTTTTAATTCTCTCATTATCATACTTTTGAATTTGTATGTTTTAGGCAAGAGTACATTTTACTACACGTTAGTAGTATAAAATCTTGAATCTAGTACTGAATATCTGTCTCCAGCCTTTTCTAAGCTAATTTAATTTGAGGTCCACTAGGTAATAGTTTCTGTGTCCATTTCAACGCACACTACAGTTTCAGTGACTCCTGCTGTCCACTATAGTGCTTCCTTCTCTTTATACACAAAGTGCTCTGAAAAGTGTTTGCCTCTTTCGTGATTTATTTTCTTTCTTGTTTGTTACACTTGCAAAAATACATTTTAATATTACACAATGATAACCTGAGTGTACAAAAATGCAGTTTTTAGGTTATAATTTCATTAGTTATATTAAAAATGTCAAAATGTGCCTGAACCTAAGTAAAAGTATTTGCCTTTTAATCCTAGTCACTAGTTGTGTCATCCTTGGTGGCAACAACTGCAGTCAAGCGTTTGCAACAATGAGTATTTCACATTGCTGTGGGGGAAATTTGACCTGTTCTTTAGAACTTTCCTTTAGCTACAATATAAACATTTTGTCAAAGCATTTTTTTTTTAACTTAAGCATACCTGTGTCTGTCAGACAGCTGTGGCGAATTCAGAATACCAGAAGACCTCTAACCAAGGCCACATCACTTGATTTCTAAATTCTCTGACTTTTTACCTGTCAAGAAAAAAAATCTACTTCAATTCAGACATGCTGGTTTACTGTTCTCTATTTTTCTGATTTCCTTTTAGCAACTGGACTTGCTTGAAATTCTTGTGACAAGAACCTTAAGTTTCCACAGAAACTCCACAGACTTACTGTCCAATTTCCAGCTTTGAATTGAAGCACATTCATTTTCCTGAACATTGATTTTCATCCAAATTCTCAATCAAGCTAACTCTTCAGCTTTCAACATTTTTCCATCAGTATCAATTAAATCAGAATGAAAAATGAAAGTAACAAAAATCCTTCCCAGTAAATTGCAAACAGAGAATTTAATCATGTAGCTTTTCTTCCCTCTGATACCTTTGATTGACGGGTTACTAAAGGTCAGCATAACTGAAGGTCACATCTTGCCACCCCCTCACTCTGTCTTAAGAGAGGTTGCATGAATTCACTAGTGGGAGAAAGAAGTGATATTTACAGGCTCATGATAATAAATTATGGCTAGCTGCCTCTGCAGGATGGGCTTTTAGAACTGTGTCTGGTAATTGCACAATGAGCAGAACATCATAAATATGAGCATGCTACTTTGGGATTTTATATTTTGCTGGAGGAGCATGTACTGTAGGAAAAGCTAAATTATATTTCACTCTTCCATTTCCATTTTTCTTTAGAGATCAACATCCATATACCTAATTAGTCAGAGTAGATGGATGTGTAATTATGTTTTTGGTTCAAGATGAGTGAAATGTATTAGTGTTTTTGCCCTGTGGTTTCCTGTTTTGTGATCCATCTCTCTCCTTTGCACAACAGTGAAAGCAGCTAGTGTCGAAAGACCATTTTCAGGCATATACTTTCACTATATTGACCTCAAAGTGGAAACAGAGTCACCACAGACACGACCAGAACTACTGTCTCCCATTCCTTCACTGTTGCTCTTTTCATGCTGTGGTGAAGCACTCATTCCCTCTGTGTAATTGACAGGGCTGTATCCAGGAAAGAATATGCTGACATTTGGTAATACATTTCAACACTCGCACATCTTACCAAACACTCCTCAACCATGTACAGCCCTCATCCAGTGTAGCTTTTGACATGAGCTGGAGTTGATATGAGCAGCAGACAAATTGAGGCGATGACTGTTGACCTTCACTCGTGCTTGATTTCCCTTTGGTTTTCAGAGTTACTAAGATGAGTGCATGTTAACAGTTTGGACGTGGCATCTTATACCTGACATTAATTACGCAAAACGTTTGACCTACAGTACAGGAACACAGCAATATTTGATTAGTGACTGGACAAAAAGACCATTACTTATCTCTTCAATATCAATAATCCATTATAGATTTGGAAAGATAGATAAAAGCATAATTAACATGGGAAAAAATGGTAAAGGACTGGGTCTTCTATTGTTTGAAACAGTATCATTTAAACCCATATGGTAATGATTTGGAGTGGTAATGATTTTCAATGTTCATTGACACTATTTATTAGTTTCTGGTGTTTATAAAGTAAGTTTAATCTTAGTCTTACAAACTTTTCCATGAATGAATTAAGGGCAAAGCTTCACACCTGTCTCTTCAAAATTACATTTCTATTTAGGCGGTCACATTAACACACGCAATTAATATAAAACATATGGTGCATTATTATTTATTAACATAAATTAATCATATGGCCGAATTAGACTCCAACTTCCTCCCATAATCACAGCAAAGGTTACCTTGCTGCATGTGATGAGGTCACATCAAACGACTAAATGGCAGAGAAGGGTTGGGTTGAATAGCATAGTTTGTTTTAAAAAGCTTCAAGATGGAAGTTGGATCATCATCTTTAGGCATATTTTTGTCTAGAAATGTGCCATCTATAATGTCCAGAAAATACAAGTCCTAGATTTTTAAAACAGGGATTATTCCTACTTAACCGCAATCTATAACTGCAATGAATTAAACTGCATTACATTTAATAATCCAATGACAGCACTAGTTTCTATACAACCTGTGATCGCAGATTTTTGTAGGGGATGTAATTGCAAGCAGATTATGTTTACATTAATAGAATGACAAAATGTTTGCAATAACTGTAATTCCAAGTACCAAATATGTTGCGTTTTTCTTTTTTACCTTTCTTTTTTACCTAAACCGAATCACACATCTGAAACTGTCCAACTCAAATCGGCATTTGCATAATCAGCAATGGGATTATTTGCTACAAAAATGTAATCACGTACGTTTAAGTGTTATTAGTTGCATAGCCCATCATTTGTAGGAGACCGCATCTATTTTGCACTGAGATCTAACTGCATCCTACTCATTATACACAAAGTCTTTACTATTAAATCTGCATAGTTTTAATTGTGGGAGACCTGAAGGCTCTCCCAAGTATGAGTTCCACTTTCTATCTTTATTATTGTGTAAGTATGATTTCCTCCCACTTTAATCTATTTTATTGTGGAGTGTGCTGAAAGGGGGGGTGGGGGGCACAGGAAGAAATTCTTTCTTGTGGCACTCTGTGGAGCACTAGACAGTGATAGGTCTGAACATGCTCCTCTGTCAGCCAGAACACTGTGTAGTGGGTGTGAGGGACTGTCCAGAGGTGAGTTGGAGGAGGACAGATTCACTCCTCTACTTTAGTACTGTACTCTGCGCCCCTCTTGCAGACTGTATACCTTTATGCTGCCCCATACATTGATACCATAATTATCCCATTACACTTGCAGTGACTGACCCGTCCATGTGGTGCACATGACCCACCGTCTGGTTTCCCCTGTCTATTGTGTGCTCCCCACCACAGCCCTGCCTGTTTCCGTTCAGCGTGGTATGGCACCTGGTGCAAACACACCACGTGACGCGCCCCATCACCTCACGAACACCCTGGTGCGGCTCAGATCAGCACACCCCACGCAATTTCTGCAGGAATTGCTAAATCTAGTGTTATTTGATATTCAGTATGTTATATTATTGGAGAAAAATGAAAGTTGTTCAGATAACCGTAGCAACTGATTAAACATGATGCGGATTAATAAATACAGGTAAATGTTGATTTAATCAAGAGAAGTCACCAAGAATGAGGAAAATAAACGTTCTTCATATATCCATAGCAACTGATAAAAACTATTGAACACAACCTGGACATGGAATAAACTGTAGACTGTCAGCTAAATAGAGTCCAGTTTGAATGTCCACACCACCCAGTAAATAGTTAGTGACATTTTAGTGTAGAGATCACTAAAGTCAAAATATGAAGCCAAACAATTGGTTGCTTTGAACTCAGCACCACAAAGATGCAATGACTCCAGCAAAACACTACGTTACTGCCCGCACTCCATTACTTTCTATGGAGTCACTGCTTGGAGGTTCTGCTGGGTCCTACACCACACAGCCAGAGGTGTGGGGGGGCAAACCACTTGAGCACGGCTTCCCAGGGCGCGAATGTTGCACGCTGACTACACACAGTTCATTCACAGAGTGGGACGAGTCTGGGGACGGTCAGCAACTCAACTGGTTCACACCTCTGAAGGTGTGGAGTAGGTCCAGGGATTCCATCTAAGGGAGACCCATGTTGACCGCGTGCATTTCTGCAGTAGTGGCTTCAGTCTTTATCAGCTGTTAGCGAGGTGGAGGGAAGTTGTCGGTTACGTTCAAAGCGAGCTATTTACAGCTCACTGCCAGATTTAAATGGTGCTCGTACATACAGTTGGATTTAAGGCTGTTTGTGTGTGTGTACCGGTCGAATTGCAATAATTGTTTACGCCCGAAGTAGGTCAAACAGCATGTGGAGATTCTGTGGCGTCTGGACATTAAAATCTGGTATAGACTTGCAGACTGTATACTCTTATGCTGCCCCATACATTAATACCATAATTAACTCATTACACTTGCAGTGACTGACCCGCCCAGTGTGGTGCATGTGCACTCGCACCGTCACCCACCGGCTGGTTTCACTCGTGTATTGTGTGCTCTCCACCACAGCGCTGCCTGCCTGTGTCCATACAGTGTGGCATGGCATCTGGCCAACACCCTACCTGGCGCACCCCATCGTGAACACCTTGGTGCGGCTCAGATCAGCTCTCCCACGCAATTGCTCCAGTAATTGCTAAATCTAGTTTCATATCAAGTTGCCTAATTGTCTTAGCTACAGTATTTAACTTTAACATGTTGTTTGTTTGTGCTTATAGAGGGACAACAAATATTTTCTTACAAGGAAACCAAACTGTTTCCAAAAGGAATGCAGTGGTGTGCTGTGTGTGTTTTAGTATTTAGTCTTCTTCCCTTCAGGTGTTGCCACAGCAGATCATCCACCTCCCTTGCAAGACCAAGGAGATGGTGGTAGATGGCAGCGAGGCTACAACCCCCTGGCCATCAACAGTGCTCCAGTGGATAGGGTGCTATCCTTCAAGTACCTAGGAGTTCACATCTCCTCGGACTTGACATGGACTGCTCACATCCAGGTACAGACCAAAAGAGCCAGGCAGCACCTATATCACCTGAGACAGCTGAGGAAGTTTGGGGTCTCTCCCGGGATCTTTCAAGCTTGCTATTCAGGCGCTGTGGAGAGCATCATCACACAGAACATCACATACTGGTATGGCAACAGCTGTGTTCAGGACAGGAAAGCTCCTCAGAGAGTGATCCGTGCAGCAGAATACTGCTGCAGGTCTGCTCTCCCTTCTCTAGAAGACATATACAACAGGAGATGCAGGTCCAGAGCAGCTCGGATATTTAAGGACCTGTCCCACCCCAGTAACGAACTGCAATCAGGCAGAAGGTTCTGGGCTATCATGATCAAAACCCAGAGACTCAAGAGGAGCTTTTACCCGCAGGCCATCAGTCCTCAACCAGAACCACACCCACATAGTATCATAGCATCACATACCCTTCACATACCTCTCACTGCACTTTCTGGACACAATGCACCTTAATGAACATATCACTACATTGAACATTGTACATACATAACCTATATGATTGACTACTTTTACATTATTTAATGCCCTTTCTTCTTATTTTGAACTCTTACACAGTCGTGGGGAGTGGTTACAGGGTGCATTTCCCTGCGTGTTGTACCAGTATAACTAAGCATGTGACAAATAAAGAATCTCGAATCTTGAATCCTCTCACCCTATCCCTAGTATTCTGCTCTGTCACACCAACCTTCTGTATGTCTTTTTTAGGTACATCCATGAACCTCCTCTGAGGTTGTCCTCTTTTCTTCCTGCCTGGCAGCTCCATACTCAGCGTCCTTTGTCCAATATATTCCCTATCCGTCCTCTGCACACTCTCGTCTCTAAAGCATGATTGAAAATGAGACTACTGATGCATTTCTCAATTTGTGATTTGAGTTGTTTGTGCGTAGAACAAATTTTTCTGGGTGGATTTGTAAAGAGTTAAGAAAGAAAAAACATAACTGATCTACTATCATGATGATGCTGTAAATGAAATTCACTTACTCTAACTCATAAACACTCTCTTACTCAAAATTTTTGTACAGTCTTTGAATACACTCAAAATTAATGTATCACCGAAAATATTCCAACTGCTGGAAGCTGTTATAACATGATGTTTTAATATCAATTTATCTACAAAATCTCAACTGACACCACTGTATTTTTTTATGGAAAGTGCACTGTCACTGAAGCAAAGAAACATATAAAAATTACAAACAAACAAACCATTTTTTACCATAAAATGTCCACCGAGTTGGCATTGGTACTTACAGTACAAATGAGCACAGTCATATTGAAACAGAATGGTTCAACTTTACAGCCGTATTTGAATTTCTATTGTATAATTATTTTGTTAGAGTTTGTTCTTGAGAAACATTTGTGCATTTTCTCACTGAGCTACCTCCATTTTTTATAATATAGGATCAAAGGTAGTTGCCACAAAACAAAAAAAAAAACCTAAACGATCAGAGGAGTACATTCTTCAGTCGTCCGCAGCTGGTCTTCTCCTGGTTAACCAGTTTTTCATTCAAGAGACAGAGCCAAACTGTAAGCATCTGCATCACAAATGGCACATTTTGTATGTATTGGGGGTCTCCTTGAAGCCATTTACAGTTCGGATCTCCCTTCAAGTAGCTGTTAACTGCACAGCTTGGTGGTCTCATAATCCATTGAATTGGGCAGACGTGAGCTGAAGGCCTGTATGGAGGCATGGATGCGAACCACTTCACTGGCAGTCAGTTTAAGTCGGTGCCGAAGAAGACAAGCGAACAGGTCCAGTCGCTGTTGACCTGGGGGAGATAGCCGGTTCACTCGGTCTCGTATCTCCAAAAGCTGAAGCATAGCCGTGTCTTGGGAACCTTGGGTGTATGGGTAATCCAACTGCAGGATCAAGTCTCGGATAGCCTCCGGGTCAAAGTGCATGCTATAGCCAAAGACCTGGATGCTGTTGATTTTCATGTAGCCCAGATTCCGTGCAGGATCAGTAATTTCTAAAGGCTCGTAATAAACACTATCATTCACTCCATCTTGAGTCTTTATTCTGCTCCGAAGGTAGATATGAATGGTTTCAAAGAATGTCTTCCACTTGTTGCCCAGTGTCAGTGTCCAGTTATAGCACTCAAACGGTAGATCCAGCTTAGTTGCCTGCCAGTCTGGAAAACCGTTCTCGTTGACAGGGATGTACCAGCTCTCTGAATGACTCCCTCCAAAGGGATTGATGTAGAGAGTAAGAACAGGCTCCAACGTGCTGTTCTTTGTAAGGCAGATCTGGAGGGATATACCAAGGAGCATGTGGACCATGTTGGACTTGTACTTGTTGCTCTTTAGTGTCAGCAGCATCCTCTTTCTCCATGATGGGTCAAACCAGCTGTTGAGTCGCATATCATTGCTGATGAAGATGGCATGTACCTACGAAAAGAGAAATTAAAATAATATTATAACAATAACATACAATACAGTAGTTACATAAGCGAGGTATTTATTAATATATAACCTAAATCGTATTTTATTGTTCAGATTTTAATAATAATAATTGGTTGTGAAGGTACTTAGTTCAAGTTGAAAGAAGCTTTACATTTCAAACCTTCTTATAATAAAAAATACAAACTCTCTCAGGTGTATAAAGGATGAATGTAGCATAAGAAATACAAAATAAGAAGGAACACCATGGAAAAACCATGAAGTTCTTCCATAGCCAGGACTTTGCAATGCTGCGTGGCTCACTTGAGGAAATGTATCCTCTCCCAGACTACTACTGTGAAAGACAAATAGGATCTCAGGTGGCCTGACATCATTAAATTAAGGCTAAAAGAAAGCTACCTCTAGCCTGCGGTCAGCTCTCTGCAGTAGGTAGCCAAGCTCCAAATCTTGAAGATCCATCTCAAATCCTAGATAGTTCTCAGTAGAGTCTGCCACCATGGGCCTACAAGCACCCTGCATCAGTGCGAAGCCTGGGTTGCAACTCCCACAGCGAGTGTGGTTGTCTGGAGCACACATGGTACAGGCTGAGCCTTCCCCAATAGTGCAGGGTGGAGGTAGCTGACAGGGACTGTGTTCATATCGGCAGCTGCAGCTGTGAAGCTCCTCGGAGAACGCCCCAAGCTGGTTGTTCTCTGAGCAATACAGAATAGACTGAAAACGAGTCAGCCAGTAAGACTGAGTCCTGCAACAGATAAGAAGTAAAATAAAGTAAGAGAGGAGAAGCAGAGAGGGAAATTAGTTCACAGTGCTTGTAGAATGAGTTGTTTTAATAGGTAGCGGCTTCATTAGGTGCAGGACACCTGTCTGCATTTGCAGACAGCTTGCTCGTTAACAATATAAAACATTATCAGCATAATATAAACCATTGCGTAGGTGCCAGGAGGATTTCAGTGAGCATGATGTAGGTAATTTGCTGCTCTAAAATATTTGAGCATGTAACTTGAATTCCTTTAGGGTACATGTGATGACAAAAGATAAGACTGACGATTGAGTGCTGAAAGCCATGAAATCTATATCAAAGCTCCAGAAATAAATTGACTTACTGTATATATATATATATATAT